>WNWK01005265.1:0-123859 GCA_009830355.1 Cherax destructor | reverse complement strand
AGGCAGTAACTCTGCTCGCTGATGCCATGACACGAGTCAGACAGTCGCCTGCCGACAGGGAGACTGCGGCTTGACACGGTCATCCTCTACAACAGCGAGAGTTAGAGTGATGGTCAGAATGGGCATCCCCAGACTGGGTTTCACTGATAACTGAGCGCTGATGGTCAGGAGGTGACGAGATACGAGCTCTCTTATGAGGTTGGTCAGGACAAGAGGCCGACCTCACGGAGGGTGCGCGGGAAACCACGGGTTTCCAATGATTCCAAGCACTGGATGTACTCAAGAGACGGAGTGGCAGGTAGTGGAACCCAAGCGCACACCCCAGAAGGGTGCGTCCACTCCGTCAAAATCCGCTTCCACTTAGCTGGATCTAAACGGATCTTAAGGTCTGCCATGGTCTTGAAACCGATGAGCAAATCGCCTGGGAAGACGATGTCATCAACAACTAAGAACTTTGCTGACCACTTGTGATCATGGATCGCAAATTCTAAGGTTGTACAACCACGGACTGTGAGAGGGCTACCTGAAACGCCTCGCAATGTCTGAATAGCAGACGGCTCGGTCAGCATGGCTGCATGGAGACCAATGTCACGGAAGAGGGTGGAACGGACAATGTTAACCACCGAACCTGTATCAAGGAAAAGCTGAATAGGCTTCCGATGAAGTGTGGACTCTACAAGAGGTCCACACGGGCTGTCATACCGAACATGAAGGCATGACGGGCCGACTAGGTCGTCGGAGTCCCGGCTGCTAGAGGCTCGACGCTTGGTGGAGCGACTCGACGTCCTGGAAGGTACGGTTCGAGTCGCGACACCAGCGTCGAGGCACTCTGTTTCCGTGCTGTCGGCATGCGTGTCGCTGCCCAGGGCGGCGAACGCATTGCGGACAGGGATGGAATACAGCGACTCCGATAGGGTGACTATCTCTTTGCGGGATTTTTCTGGCGCGTCTCTTCCCCGAACTACTGGGGGGGCTCGCTAGCTCGGGCTCCGGGCGAGGCGCTTGCCGTGGTGCGCCGACAAGATGCTACGCAACTTGAGGCACTCACTGGAGGTATGACTGGATGTATGGTGGTAAACACAATCGCCCTCCCGGTGCTGCGCACAGGGACGGTGATTATCACGGCGTGGTGGCTGAGGTTTATAACACTCGGAACGGTAATGACCTCTTTTACCGCAGTTAAAACAGGTAACCACATGCTTCGCGGGTGGTGCTGACGGCGGTGTGCGCTTATGTCGCTTGGACTTAGATGGAGGAGACGCTGGCAAAGTCGTCTTGCTAGCCCTCCAGTCATAACCTGACCTGCCGTTTTGATTCGGCTTGGTCTGAGGTTTGCTGTTCGTCCTAGCCTTGGCTGCTGATTGCTGGACGGCTGCAGCAAAAGTGACAGGGGTTGCACAGGCGCGACACAAGAGTTGGCAATTGAGGGACTTGCAAGGGAGTACCAGCAGGGCGACAAGCCTTGTCTTTCTCGCCCAGCGGTTTAATTTTATCGATAGCATTAAAGGCGCCCAGGATGTGTTCCTTGGGGCCAAGCCCTAATTCGTCAATCCTATCATGGAGATGGAGTGGGGCATCTCTCCGCATGACGCCTCCGACGATCATGGGGATGATGTCTTCGAGTTTTATACTACCCTCATGACTGATCACATTTTGCTGGTCAGGAGCCCAGTGCATACATGTCTGTACCTCTATTATGGTGTGATCTGAGTGTATTGTCTTTGATACGGTTATATTACATATCAGATCGTCGTTGTTAGTGAAAATGAGGTCTGGCGTATTTTCTACTCTTGTAGACGCTAATATTTGCTGGTTTAAGGTGAATTTGGTGCAGAGATTTAATAGTTTGTGTGTGTTTAAATTTTCATCTGAGCTGCCTCCTGGGGTGATCTCTGCTAAAATATTATTTGCTACACTCCTCCATTTTAGGTGTCTCAAGTTGAAATCTCCCAGTAGCAAGATGTTTGGGGCAGGTGTTGGAAGATTTTTCAGAAAGTGGTCAATTTCAAAAGCTGCTCCTGGAATTGCTGGGAAGTTGCATCAGGAGGCTTTTATACAACCACAATGACAAGGTTTTGGTTTTCAATCGCAAACAGCATAAATATTGAAATAAAAAGCAGTTGAATGCCTCCTTCCCTCTCTGATTAATCATCTTCCCCCTCTTTTTGCAAACAATGAAATGCAGGACTCCTACTCGGAAGGTCATTTATTTGCCTATGGTCTACAATATTTATAATTCTACAGTTGATTTGGCCTTGATCCACCTGGAGGCCTGGTCTAGGACAGATCTGAGACAGCATTGTTCCCTGAAAGCATTTGTTAAATAATATCAGGTAACAAAAATCACCTATTAGGATGATCGCTCAATCTGATTCCAGACAACCTCCATCCCACTATTCAGAAGTTTAAATTTATTCATTATTTGAAACATTCACACCTACTACTGTGTATACTACATATACGGGGCACTTAATAGTTATATCAACCCATCACTCTGACTTCCTGGACAGTTGCAATAGCACACAGACACGGTACTTGAAACAAGTACTGTACATACAGTTCAGTGGACCCTCCGTTTTCGTCGATAATTCTTTTCAGAATGCTGTTTGAGTGCCATTACTGAACGAATTTGTTCCCATAAGGACGAATGTAAATTAGATTAGTCGTTTCAGACCCCCAAAAATACACTTTCAAAAGCACTTACAAAAATACACTTACATAATTGTTCGAGTTGGGAGCTGTATGAAAACTGAGGGTCCACTGTATATACCTCTTTGATATACTGTACCATGTATTTGACTCAATCTATCAAGGAACTCTTGTGTAAATAAAAAGTCTTAAAATTTGGAACCTCTTGCCAGAAGAGGCTAAAAGATCCCTCTCTGCCAAGTACAGTGGACCCCCGGATTTCGTACTGCTCCCAACTCGAACAATTATGTAAGTGTATTTTTGTGAGTGCTTTTGTAAGTGTACTTTTGGGGGTCTGAAACAGACTAATCTAATTTACATTTGTCCTTATGGGAACAAATTCGTTCGGTAACAGCACTCGAACAGCATTCTGGAATGAATTATGGCCGATAACCGGGGTTAGGTTAGGTTTAGCGCTTTGTTTTGATTATAATGATAATAATGTACATACTCTTCATCAATTCTGCATAGATTAATAAAGGGAGGGGTTGTTTGCAAGCTGAATGCGTGAGCATGATGTCCGTGGTTTTTTCAAAGTCAGCTAAAGATAGGGCAACATCAGAAATTTAGAAATTTTGGAGTTGTTGGCTGTGTACCAAGTCTTGCTTGTGAAAATCTCATTTAGGTTGATCTGTAGACTGATAAGTGGTTCACTGAACATGGAGTCAGGCTTAAATATACAGTACTGTATGTCAGGTCAGGTTAAGCTTTGTGGAAGTGAGGTCACCTGACCACTGTGTTGTGGTATGGGTATGGTGAGAGGTGGTCAGTGATCATGTGGACTAGAAAGCAGGTAGCTATAGCATCTCCACCACCCTTTCCTGTATGAAACTTGTTATCAACGTAAAAAAAATGGAAAAAGGCATAAAACAAAGTGAGGCATCTGAAGTTCTGATTTTGGAGAGTTTTTTCTTTGTTTATTTTAACAGGTAAGTTATATACAGTGGACCCCCGGTTTATGTACTCGAACAATTATGTAAGTGTATTTTTGTAAGTGCTTTTGTAAGTGTATTTTTGGGGGTCTAAAATGACTAATCTAATTAACATTATTCCTTATTGGAACAAATTCGTTTGGTTACGGCACTTGAACAGCATTATGGAACAAATTAATTACATAAACCGTGGGTCCACTGTACAGAGGTATAAAATATAATAAGTAATTTGTATTACCTCCTATTTCTCAGGTTCTATATGACTTCAATGGGTTTAGTGCTTCCCCATGATTATAATACAGTAATAATAATTTGAGTAATACAAATTGCATCTACTCTAGTTAGAAATATACAAAAGTAACATTTTATGAATGTTGTACTTAACTTTGGATAGGTCTGCAGTTCCTGTTAAGTATTTAAATCCACTGAGATGTTTATTTTTCCATATTCTCTAGATATTCAACATGGATGTGGATCTTGACCTACTTGACATACTGCTCCTACCATCTTTCCCGAAAGCCTATATCTGTTGTGAAGAATGTCCTCAACCAGAACTGCTCGAACATGACTTCCCCGTTTGAGACAAATGATTCCCACTGGTGTGACTGGAAGCCCTTTGGTAAGCTGTAATAGTCACTTGCTAATTTAGTTAATTTACACATTTTGTCAAGCATTTTGTATATAAATTATTGAACTTATTTTGTATAGCTTTATTTTGATCTAGTGTACCTATACTACTATTCTTATTACTACCACAATGACTTCAACTATTATACACTTTTTTTCTTCATGCCTTTTTCTCACCTCCTCCTTTTCCTTTCCCTTTCTTTTCTTTCCTTTTCTTCCCATCACCTTCTCCCTTACCTCTTTCCTCACCTCCTCCTCCTCCTCCCTCCTCCTCCTCCTCCTTATCTTTATTCTTCTCACTTATCCTCCCTCATCTTATCTTTCATGCCACCTACTTGTCCATATTCCCCATACTCTATCCCACTCTCTTACGTCTGCATTTTCTTCCTTATATGAGCCTGTTGTTAAAACTTTTTATGTTTAAGTGTCAGGAATCATTTGGTAATTCATTGTGCCTTGTTTGGATCCCATGCTTAAAAAAAATTCACTGCATCTGTACACATTTCAGGCCATGTTACAAACCTTTTGCTGTGTTCAGTGCCATATGTCACTCATTACAATTACTGATCATATTACAGTGGTACCTCGAGTTACGATGGTCCCCAAAATCGCCCTTTTATGTAAGTTTATTTTTTTAAATGCTTTTGTAAGTATATTTTTGGGGGTGTAAAAGGACTAGTCTATTTTACATTATTCCTTATGGGGATAAATTCGTTTGGTAATGGCACTTGAACAGCATTCTCAAACGAAAAAATATCGTAAGTCGAGGTACCACTGTATTCGGTTTCTATGAAACATGCCATAATTCTTTTCCTCAGATGGTGACGATTCAGCAACACTATTGGGCACTGTTGACTCGTCTTTCTTATTTGCATATGCTGCTGGCATGTTTATCAGGTAAAAGAAAAATTGCATTTGTAGTTTGGAATGTTTATGGATGATTGTTTACTCAACTCTGCTATGAATTTGAGATACACAGAGTTGTTTGCGGTAGCTATTAAAATTTTATGTACGTAATAAATACAGTAGCTTGATTATTTAATAACATTAAACCAGCCATTATTGAATAATTCAAGCCCTAAGCTGTCTTGTTACATTACTGATTCTTATATATCTCATGCATATACTACAGTTAATTGATAAACTAAAGATGACTGCAGACAGTCAGGGATCGAATCCTTGAACTTATAAAACCAGTTGTAACATGAAATTATTGCTTAATATCACTTTTGGAAAACACTGGTAGCAGAACTCTTCTGAGTAATTTATTTAATTTATTTCTGATATACTCATATACAGTATAACTGTTGTTGTACCAATAAATGGTAGACCTATACAAACATGTTTTTTTTCTACAGCAACAATAGGCTCTTTAAAATTTAATAAAATCTTTCTACAGTAAGTAGTTATCCTCTGTAAGTGCAGTATCAATAAATCTGTCTCGGAACAATATTTTAAATACGTACTTGTGCTGATTTAAGAATTTTTATTTCACAATGAAAGCATAGTATAATTTGAACATATCTCGTAAGCTCTAATAACAAGGGATGTAATTGCTGTACATCTAAATTGAATAGGTGCTACTGAAGAAAAAATAGTTGTAAATGTAGGTTTTCCATATACGTACAGTGGACCCTCAGTTTTCGTGCATCTCCAAACTCGAACAATTATGTAAATGTATTTTTGTAAGTGCTTTTGTAAGTGTACTTTTGGGGGTCTGAAACGACCAATCTAATTTACATTTGTTCTTATGGGAATAAATTCGTTCGGTAATGGCACTCAAACAGCATTCTGGAAAGAATTTTCAACGAAAACCGAGGGTCCACTGTACAGTGGTCCCTCGACTAACGAAATTAATCCGTTCCAGGAGCTATTTCTCAACACGAAACTTTCGTAATTCGAAACCTTATTTCCCATAAGAAATAATGTAAATACAATTAATCCATTCCACCCAAAAATATTCACAAAAAATATAATATAAATAACATTTACTTACCTTTATTGAAGAGAGTTGCAGGCATCTGGAAGATAGGGAGGATGACAGGGGCAGGGTGTTGGTGGTTGGAAGGGGAATACCCCTCCAAAAGGACTTCAGGTAACAAGTCCCTCTCTGGGGTTACTTCCCTTCTTGGTCTTTTAATGCCACTAGGACCAGCTTGAGAGACACTAGAAGCCTGTCACACAAAATAACTGTCCAGAGTCCTCTGTTTCTGGCAACTCTTTAAGATTTTCCTGAAGTGCAACATGGCTCTGTCACTGAAGTGGTTGCACAGATGGCTTATTTCAGCTTGCTCAGGGTGGTGTTTTTCAACAAATGTCTGCAACTCATTCTACTTTGTACACATCTCCTTAAGCACTGAAGAAGGCACCTCCTTCTCTCTCTCTCCCTCCTCCTGTGAAGCAATAACCTCAGCTCTGGTCTGATGCTGTTCTAGTTCCAGCTCTTGCAGCTCTTCAGTTGTTAGCTCTACCCTGTGCTCCTCCACCAACTCTTCCACATCCTCACCACTCACCTCCAACCCCAGGCTGTTCCCCAATGCCACAATATCTTCCACAACAGGCACAGGGTCATTAGGGTCAGGGTCAGGGTCAGCCTCAAATCCTTCAAAATCCCTCTTTTCAACACAATCTGGCCACAGTGGTCTCCAAGCAGAGTTCAATGTCCTGGAAGTCACTTCCTCCCAAGCCTTACCTATAAGGCCTATTCAATGCACGATATTGAAGTGATCTTTCCAGAACTCTCTTAGGGTCAATGCAGTGTCTGAGGTCACATCAAAGCACTTCTGAAACACTGCTTTGGTGTACAGTTTCTTGAAGTTGGAAATGACCTGCTGGTCCATGGGCTGGAAGAGAGGAGTGGTGTTAGGAGGCAAGAACTTCACTCTGATGAAATTGAACTCCTCAGACAACAACTCTTCCAAGTTGTGAGGATGAGCAGGAGCATTGTCCAGTACCAGGAGGCACTTGAGTCCCAATTTCTTTTCCAGGAGGTATTTCTTCACACTAGGGCCAAACACTCCAGTCAGCCATTCCTTGAAAAAGTCCAGTGACCCATGCATTACTGTTAGCCTTCCAATGCAACCACAACTTATTCCTGTTAACATTGTGTTTCTTGAAGGCTCTGGGATTTTCTGAGTGATACACCAGTAAAGGCTTCACTTTAAAATCACCACTGGCATTGGCACACATTATAAGAGTTAGCCTGTTTTTCATAGGCTTGTGTCCTGGCAGTGCCTTTTCCTCCTGAGTAATGAAGGCCCTGTTGGGCAGTTTCTTCCAAAACAGGCATTTCATCACAATTAAACACTTGTTGGGGGAGGAATTCTTCAGCCTCTACGAACCCCTTAAATTCACTCACAAATTTTTCAGCTGCACGTTTGTCTGAGCTGGCTGCCTCACCATGCCTCACAACACTGTGTATGCCACTACGTTTCTTAAACCTCTCAAACCAGCCTTTGCTAAGGCTTTAAAATCACTCGCCTCACCACTGGTTCCAGGCATTGTCTTGACAAGATCTGCGTGCAACTTCCTTGCCTTTTCACAAATTATCGCCATAGAAATACTATCACCTGCTATCTGTTTATTGTTTATCCACACCATCAACAACTTCTCAACCTCATCCACTGTTTTCGATCTATTTTTCGTTAACATATCAACCCCTTTTGCAACATTAGCTTCCTTGATCTCATTTCTCTTTGCCAGGATAGTGCCGATAGTAGATGCACTTTTCTTGTACATCCTGGCAAGCTCACTCAGACGTACGCCACTCTCATATTTTTATACAATCTCTTTCTTCAGTTCGATGGTGTTCCTCACTCTCTTTACCACAGGGGTGCCACTAGGAAGCTTCTTTGGACCCATGGTGACTTATTTCACAGTGACAATCAATAAACCACCAATAAACACAACAAATTTATTGTGAATGTTTGAAAGAGCGCTCTGGGTAATGTTCTCTCAATGGTAAACAATGCTTGACTGGCGTCCTGTGCAGGCGCAAGGCAGGCGCGGAGCAGGCGGACAGGTCTAATACGTTTCGCTACACGAGTCCATTTTCCCTACACGAAAGCGAAAAAAGCTTTCGTTACACAATTTTTTCGTTATATGGGCCTTTCGTTAGTTGGGGGTCCACTGTATAGATGTGGTAAATAAACTTTAGTTCTTTTAGTTATACTACAAGCAACTAATTTGAAAACAGTGGAACCAAAACCATTTTGCAATAGAAAGTCTTTGTAATAATAATAGGTGTCATAGGTCTGGGAAAAAAATAAAAAATATCATGGTATAGTATCAAAAGCTTATAAAGGATTGAGAAATTTGCTGGCTTATAGCTCATGCTGTGCTGGTTCACAACTTTGACAACAATTTTGTTTTAGTAATGCTAATGGTGTGTTTTATGAGGCGATATTTTCTCCACCATGCAACTACCTGAAGGCTGCTTCCAGGAGTCAAGTGTCCCCATGACCCAGTTCCAGACCAGGCCTCCTGGTGGATCTATTCCTGATCAGCCAGGCTGTTACTGCTGGGCCTCTCACAGTTCAATGTACAAACCATGTCCCAGCTGGTCAGGAACTGATTTGAGGAACTTGTCAATTTCCCTCTTGAAGACAGCCAGAGGTTTGTTGGTAATTCCTCTAATGCACAGAGGGAATGTGTTGAAAAGACTGGGACCTCTGACACTCGTTGAGTTTTCTCTTAGTGTACTCATTGCATTATTGTTTTATTGGAGGCACTTTGCACTGTCTGCTAAGTCTCTTGTATTTCAGTGTGCAGGTTTGGGACCAGTCCCTCCAGGATGGATTAAATACCTCTGGTGTTAAATATAGTGGTAAAGTAATTGAAACTGGATTATTTTCTTTTACATTAACTATCTGTGGGCCTGTAACGAGTCATCCCTCAGAAACTTAAAGGAAAGGAATATTCCCGAATTATCCCTCAGTATAAAAAAAAGGGGGAAGAGGGGAGGAAGCTTGCTTCTGAATGATTCCTCATTAACCAAAAGGGAAAAGAGCTTGCCTCAACTCATCCCTTAGGAACCAATAGGGAAGAAACTTTCTTCTTGATCATTCCTTGATAACCAGTAGGGAAGGTGCTTTCCAGAATCAAGTTGTTTCTCTAGAACTTACAGGGAAGGATCTCGCTTCTGAATCATTCCTCAGTAACCAGTAAAGGAGTTTGCCCAAAATCCTGAAGTGTCACAAAAAATTTCTTATCAAAAAATTTCTTATCAAAATGTTAAGATTATTTTTATAATTCTTTAAAGTCCCCCCAAAAAATTTTGCGATCAGTATTTACCAAGATATAGAGGTGTAAAGTTGGCAAAAAATGAGCTGCGTATGGCAACAGCGGCGAATGCTGCTCACTGGTAAACTTTGGTTTACTCCCTTTCAAAGGTTTCTTGTTTTTTTCACTATTTTATTTTTTCACGTAACTTGTGTGGCCTGTGAGACCAAAGTAAGGTGCAATGTGTATACTACGTATATATATATATATATATATACACTCATTGTATGCAACACAATAATCACACAAACATTAGTATCATTATATTGTTTAAAAAACTTGTTTACACAAACCAACAATAAAAAAATGTTTATTACTATTGTTCTATAATATATACAGTGGTACCCGGTTTACGATATTTTTCATTCAGAATGCTGTCTAGTGCCATTAGCTAAGCAATTTATCTCCTTAAGAAAAGTTGTAAAATAGACTAGTCCTTAGACCCCCAAAATTACACTTACAAAAGCATTTAAAAATAAAAACTTACATAAAAGGGTGAGTTTGGGACCATCGTAAACCGGTACCACTGTACACATATACAGTGGACCCCGAGTTTCGTAAACCCCGGAAATCGTACATTTATGTAAGTATAATATTGTAAGTGCTTGTGGAAAAGTATTTTTGGGGGTCTGAAATAGACTAACCTACGTGACATTTTTTCTTAAGGGGGTAAATTCGTTCGGTAATGGCACTTGAGCAGACATCAGGAGGGAAGTTTTTACGAAACTCGGGGGTCCACTGTATAATGACTGGACACTTTCCATCAACTGCAATTAGCACTTAGAAGCTTGAAGCTGTACTCACCTAGTTGTGGTTGCAGGGGTCGAGTCACAGCTCCTGGCCCCGCCTCTTCACTGGCCGCTACTCGGTCACTCTACCCACTCCATGAGCTTTATCATACCTCTCCTTAAAGCTATGTATGGACCCTGCCTCCACTACATCACTTCCCAGACTATTCCACTTCCTGACTGAAGAAATATTTCCTAACATCCCTGTGGTTCATCTGAGTCTTCAACTTCCAACTGTGACCCCTTGTCACTGTGTCCCACCTCTGGAACATTCTGTCTCTGTCCACCTTGTCGATTCCTCTCAGTATTTTATATGTCGTTATCATATCCCCTCCATCCCTCCTGTCTTCCAATGTCGTCAGGTCGATTTCCCATAACCTCTCCTCGTAGGACATACCCCTTAGCTCTGGGACTAGTCTTGTTGCAAACCTCTGCACTTTTTCTAGTTTCCTTACATGCTTGGCTATGTGAGGGTTCCAAACTGGTGCTGCATACTCCAGTATGGGCCTAACATACACAGTGTACAGGGTCCTGAATGACTCCTTATTAAAATGTCGGAATGCTGTTCTTAGGTTTGCAAGGTGTCCATATGCTGCAGCAGTTATTTGGTTGATGTGCGCCTCAGGAGATGTTCTCGGTGTTATACTCACCCCAAGATCCTTTTCTTTGAGTGAGGTTTGTAGTCTCTTGTCCCCTAGACTATACTTTGTCTGTGGTCTTCTTTGCCCTTCCCCAATCTTCATGACTTTGCACTTGGTGGGGTTGAATTCCAGAACCCAGTTGCTGGACCAGGCCTGCAGCCTGTCCAGATCCCTCTGTAGTTCTGCCTTGACCTCTTTCGATTGAATTCTCATCAACTTCACATCATCTGCAAACAGGGACACTTCGGATTCTATTCCTTCTGTCATGTCGTTCACAAATACCAGAAACAGCACCGGACCTAGGACTGATCCCTGTGGCACCCCGCTCGTTACAAGCGCCCACTCTGACACCTCGCCACGTACCATGACTCGCTGTTGTCTTCCTGACAGGTATTCCCTGATCCATTGTAGTGCCTTCCCTGTTATTCCTGCCTGGTGCTTCAGCTTTTGCACTAATCTCTTGTGTGGAACTGTGTCAAATGCCTTCTTACAGTCCAAGAAAATGCAATCTACCCACCCCTCTCTCTCTTGTCTTACTGCCGTCACCCTGTCATAGAACTCCAGTAGGTTTGTGACGCAGGATTTCCCATCCCTGAAACCATGCTGGCTGTCGTTGATAAGCTCATTCCTTTCTAGGTGCTCCACCACTCTTCTGATAATCTTCTTCATGACCTTGCGTACTATACATGTCAGTGACACTGGCCTGTAGTTTAGTGCTTCGTGCTTGTCTCCTTTTTTAAAAATTGGGACTACATTTGCTGTCTTACATACCTCAGGTAATCGCCCTGTTTCGATAGATGTATTGAAGATTGTTGTTAGTGGTACACATAGCTCCTCTGCTCCCTCTCTCGGGACCCATGGAGAAATGTTATCTGGCCCCATCGCCTTTGAGGTATCTAGCTCGCTTAGCAGCCTCTTCACTTCCTCCTCAGTTGTATGTATTGTGTCCAACACCTGATGGTGTACCCCACCTCTCCGCCTTTCTGGAGGCCCTTCTATCTCCTCTGTGAACACTTCTTTGAATCTCATGTTGAGCTGTGTATGTGTGGGGGGGGGGTCTAAATTTGCTGAGTCAGGGTAAGGCAGCTGTCAAAATGACATATTATACCATTACTCACCACCCTCACTGCCTGTCAACACAAATGGGGTCCCATGTCTTCTCCCCCACCACCTTCCTTCCTTTCCTACCTACCTTCCTAGCTTCCTTTCTTCCTTCATTCCTTCCTTCCTTCCTTTCCTACTTATTTACTTCCTTCCTTCCTCTCATCTCTTCCTTCCTGCCTTTCTTTCTTCTTTCATTCCTTCCTTTCTTACTTCTTTCGTTCCTTCCATCCTCTCATCTCTTCTTTCCTTTCTTCCATTCTTAATTCCTTCCTTCTTTTCTTCCATTCTTAATTCCTTCCTTTCCTCCTTCCTTCCTTCTTTCCTTCCTTTCTCTCATCTCTTCTTTCCTTCCTTCCTTCCTCTCATCTCTCTTTCCTTCCTTCCTTCCTCTCATCTCTTCTTTCCTTCCTTCCTTCCTCTCATCTCTTCTTTCCTTCCTTCCTTTCTTCCTTCCTTACTTTCTTTCTTCCTTCCTTCCTTCCTTCTGGAATCCTTGGCATTGCTTTCGGTCACAAACTCCTCAAACCATGAAATTCATCTTCAGAGACACTTCCATTTGTGTTAGAGCTATCACTGGGGAAGAGAAGAGTCCCAGATGTGCCAAGGAGTCAGATAATTCTCACCGCTAGGCATGCTGAAGAAGGACTACTGAAATGGCGTTCCCACAATGCACCACTGGCTGCCCGATTTTTTTTATATGGTGCACACTGACCATGGAGACCCATTCTCTCACATGTGGGCCTACCAGCTTTCTCCTGCTTGATTTGAAGCCGCTAGAATTTATGCGTTTTAATACGTCAAACACATTGGCTCCTATATAGACTGAAACAGTCAAAGGGTTAAATCATTCCTCAGTAACCGGTAAAGGAGTTTGCCTCAAATAATTCCTCAGTAGCATATAGGAAGGGACCTCTCTGAATCATTCTTCAGTAACCAGTCAGGAAGGAACTTGCCCTGAGTGGTTCCTCAAGAACTAATAAAGAAGGAGCTTGTCTCTTGAAGTTTTTATTAAAAAAACTGTACAGTGGTACCCCGGTTTTCGGCCATACTTCGTTCCAGCCATTACCGGAGGAATTTGTTACCATAAAGACAAATGTAAATTAGATAAGTCCTTTTAGACCCCCAAAAATACACTGACAAAAGCACTTACGAAAATACACTTACATAATTGTTCGAGTTTGGAGCAGTACGAAATCCGGGGGTCCACTGTACAGTGGACCCCCGAGTAACGTAAAAACTTCATTCCAGAAGCCTGCTCAAGTGCCATTACCGAAAAAATTTACTCCCTTAAGGAATAATGTCACGTAGGTTAGTCTATTTCAGACCCCCAAAAATACACTCCCACAAGAACTTTCAATATTATACTTACATAATTGTACGATTTCCGGGTTGTTCGTTACTCGGGGGTCCACTGTATTATGATTCTGTTATGCAATGTACATATTTTGTATTTTACTCTTTGTAATTTTAAAAGTTCCTTTCCTTAGACTTTACTTAATAATATTGAAAGTTTCCAAAATATTGTCAGACACAATGGTTGTTTTCATTGTATTGTTAGGTTAAGTAAGGTTTGTCAGGAAATGGGACAAGTGTTTCCTGACATGGGTCTTAGTCATCTGACTGAGGCCTTCCTTTAAAAATTATGGTTATCATATTGTTGATCCCGCAGTTCATTATAAGACTAGACTCTCGACTTGCTCGATGTTTTGTTGAAGATTAATTTTGTTGTAGGTCATGAAAAAACAGGCATTATTTTAGGAAGAGCTTACTTACTGGCAAGGTGAACACACTAGAAAGATATGTTTAGAAAATGCTGCTAGAAGGGCTTATATGATGACTACTACTAATGAACAGCATTGAGAAATGTTAATAAAGGGTTCACATTGATTAATAGAAATTATCCTTGAATGTTCATTAAAAGATATGTAGAATATAGCTTCCTTGTTTATTGACATACAGTACGTATATTAAAAAATCTGAAATGTTTAAAATGTCTTTGCTTAACCATTTTGCATTTGTGGATCTATGTTTTGTTATTCTGTGTCATAAATGCCAATAAGTGAACAGGTAAATTCCACATGGATGGAAAATAAACCTGGAAAGGATCTGTGTATTTCTGCTTCAGTCAGAGATCCTCTTCACCTGACTTTAGAAGCCATCTGCTGCAGAGGATCTTTGAGTGATGCTGAAATATACAGATCTTTTCCATTCTGTGTTTTGTATTCCATTCATTTAGTATTTACCTTGTGCATCTTCATAATTTTTTTTTTTAACAAACCGGCCATATCCCAACGAAGCAGGGTGACCTAAAAACGAAAGTTTCTCTTTAAATTTAGTAATGCACACTATACAGGAGAAGGGGTTAATAGCCTCTTGCTCCTGGCAATTTAGTTGCCTCTTATGACATGCAATGACTTGCATAAGAAGAATTCTTTTCCACTTCCCCATGGAGATAAGAGGAATTAAAGAATAACAAGAACCATTAAGAAAATACGTAGAAGAAAACTCAGGTGGGTGTGTGTATATATATGCATGTATGTACATACATGTGTAGTGTGACCTAAGTGTAAGTAGAAGTAGCAAGAGATACCTGTTATCCGCGTGTTTATGAGACATATGAAAGACACCAGCAATCCTGCCATAATGTAAAACAATTACAGGTTTCTGCTTCACACTTACTTGGCAGGACTGTAGTACCTCTTTGGGTGGTTGCTGTCTACCAACCTACTACCTTTATCTTTATAAATATTCATTCATAATGTTTTAAAGCATTTCCATTTAATTTTTTTATTCATTTTTCAGAACTGTAGTTATAATTACCTTTCTTTGTAATCAACAGTGGGATTATTGCTGAGAGGGTTGACCTGCGCCTCTTCCTCTCATTTGGCATGATATTTTCTGGTATCTTCTGTGGCATGTTTGGACTTGGTCATGCATTTGGCATCCATCAACTTTGGTTCTACATATTGGCACAAGTAAAAAAATGATTAAATTTGTGTTAATTTATATCTGTACATAAAAATTTACAGTAAAGAAATATTTAAAATTTTAACATTTAACAAATTTTAACATTTAAAATAAAAATGAGGTACCATGCATTCTTTACATAAATATGTATGTATGTACAGTTGAATTCCATTAACCCAAACTCCTTGGGGCTGAGGGTGGTGCACCATAACTGAATTTTCAACTTCAACATCTGGTAAAACTATAGCGGACTCCACCAATCAAATTTATGAAATACGTAGCATTTCTTAGTTTTTACCAAATGCATTCATATGTTTGCTTGGATCTTTTTGTGTGTGTGTCATTTGTATGTAGTATGTGGTCAGTTATTGAGGCAGCAAGTTTTTACACCACCATCCTCCCTCTCAACCTGTCACTGTGGAGTACAGTGGAACCCCGGTTAACAAAAAAAATTAATTGCAGAAGCCTGCTCAAGTGCCATTACCGAACGAATTTACTTCCTTAAGAAAAAATGTCATTTAGTTTAGTCTATTTCAGACCCCCAAAAATACACTTCCACAAGCACTTACAATATTATACTTACATAATTACACGATTTCCGGGGTGTTCGTTAACCGGGGTTCCACTGTACTCTGTAGGATATATCCAAGTCTATACGTACTGTATACAGTGGTCCCTCGGTTTTCGCCGAAAATTCGTTCCAGAATGCTGCTCAAGTGCCATTACTGAACGAATTTACTTCCTTAAGAAATAATGTCACGTAGGTTAGTCTATTTCAGACCCCCAAAAATACACTTGCAACAGCACTTACGAAAATACACTTACATAAATGTTCGAGTTTGGAGATGCATGAAAACCGAGGGACCACTGTATATGGTACATCCCCAATTTACGATGCTAACGTGTTCCTGAAAATCCTTCATAGGTTGACTGTTAGATACTCGGCCAATTTTCCATAAGAAACGATATAAAATTATTTTATTTCTGAGCTTTTAAGCTATTGTAAGTAGACCCCACTGTTGTAAGTGTGTCACTTCTTTTAAGTAATTAGTAATTGATTCTAAAAATGCCATTGAAATAAGTGCAAAATATCATAATTCAGAACATAATAAGTCAGGGTACTTCTTTATCCAGTTAATTGATTTAGTTGGACTTGAGTCCTGGAAATGGGAAGTACAATGCCTGCACTTTAAAGGAGGGGTTTGAGATACTGGCAGTTTGGAGGGATTTTCTGAATTGTCGTTTCTTAGCGCCTCTGCAAAGACAGTGATTATGTGTGAGTGAGGTGAAAGTGTTGAATGATGATGAAAGTATTTTCTTTTGGGGATTTTCTTTCTTTTTGGGTCACCCTGCCTCGGTGGGAGACGGCCGAAGTGTTGAAAAAAAAAACTTCTTTATACAGTGCACCCCCGGATTTTGTACTGCTCCAAACTTGAACAATTATGTAAGTGTATTTTTGTAAGTGTATTTTTGGGGGTCTAAAAGGACTAACCTAATTTACATTATTCCTTATGGGAACAAATTTGTTCGGTAACGGCACTTGAACAGCATTCTGGAATGAATTATGGTCGATAACCTGGGGTCCACTGTATATACTATGCGTGCGTATGCACGGGCACATGCCCACATAGTGCGGGATTACTAAAAGTATTATCCAGAGGGCAGAGGAGTGGTTTGGACATTTAGAGAGGATGAAACAAAATAGGATGACTTGAACGTATAAATCTGAGGTTTAGGGAAGGTGGGGTAGAGGTCTTCCTAGGAAAGGTTGGAGGGAGGGGGTAAAGGAGGTTTTGTGCACAAGGTGCTTGGGCATAAAACAGGCATGTGAGTGTGTTAGATAGGAGTAAGTGGAGAAGAATGGTTTTTGGGACTTGGCAAGCTGTTGGAGCGTGAGCAGGGTAATATTTTGTGAAGGGATTCAGGGAAACTGGTTAGCTGGTCTTGAACCCTGGAGGTGGGAAGTACAGTGCCTACACTTTAACCCTTTCGGGGTTTCAGCCGTACTAGTATGGCTTACGCACCAGGGTTTTGGTCGTACTAGTATGCCTAAATTCTAGCGCCCTCAAATCAAGCAGAAACAGACTGGTAGGCCTAGATGTGAGAGAATGGGTCTGTGCGGTCAGTGTGCGCAGTATAAAAAAAATCCTGCACCACACAGTGCATAATGAGGAGAAAAAAACTCTGACCGTGTTTTTGGTTTAACCCTTAAACTGTCCAAACATAGATCCATGTTTGCTTGCGTAGCACTCCAAACGTAGATCTACGTTTTTTTACATACTTTCTTATTGAGAATATCAAGGTCAGAGTGCTACGCACGCACATGTATATTTACTTTTTTTTTACATGCTTTCTTATGGAGAAAATCAAGGTCAGAGCACTGCCCACAAAAACGTAGATCTACGTTTGGACAGTTTAAGGGTTAAAACAGTGACTTTGCAGTCTATTTTTGTATGGTATTTATGCTTGTATTCTCGTTTTCTTAGTCTCATTTGATAGAATGGATGATATATTACAGAAATAGAGATAATTTTGACTGGTTTCATGATGACAAGTATCTTGAAACTGAGCGCAAATTAGCGAAAATGTTCGATTTTTGCCTATGTTCAAGAGTAAACAAATCACGCCATGCATCCAATACACATCAACTGGGTAGTCTAATATTTTTGCACAAGTGCGCTGATATTATTTATACCATTTTTACAATGATGCAGTTATATACATAACAGTAAATCTTTTATTTTTTGTGAGAATAAAAATTCAAAATGGAAAGCAAAAGTAATGTAAAAGGGACCTGGAGACGTGACTAATGAACAGATAAAATGTTATTTGAGTGCCAGGAATGTGTGTCTCATTTATTCTGGACCCTATTTTGAAATTGGCATCTTTTGAAATTTGTGTGAAATTGGCCAAATTGCGAATTTCTGACCACCTTATTGGGTAGTTGAAATCGGTAAATTGGCTGTTTCTTGTACTCAATTGATAGAACAAATGGAATTCTAGCGAAATAGCTATAATTTTAGTAGACTGAAATATTGGAATTTGCCGAAAATAGAGCTCAACGTGGGCGAAATCGCCGATGCGTAAATGTCATCGATACCGCTTACTTCGCGAAGGCATAATTCCGTTAGTTTTCGATCAAATTTCATAATTTTGGTGTCGTTGTGATCGGAAAAAGATTCTCTATCATTTCCTAAGAAAAAATAATTTGTTTTTTTCTGAAAAATTTGGGACCCTGAGAATGAGTTTCGGAGAGGGCCTGTGGACCCCCAAAGGGTTAAAGGAGGGGTTTTTGATATTTTCTGTTTGGAGTGTCATTTGAACTGTCATATCTGTGTGCCTCTGCAAAGACAGTGATTATGTGTGAATGATGGTGAAAGTGTTTTTTTTTTTTTTTGGGGGAAGGGGGTACCTTGCCTCGGTGGGAGATGGCTAGTGTGTTGAGAAAAAAAATATACATACATACATGCATACATATTTGTATACAATTCACATTACCAGTGGATTACGTATTTAGTTTAAAAATTCATGCCTACTCCATCCAAATAACCAACATAAGTAGAGAATGAGTATACGTATAGTGGTACCTCTACTTACGAGCAGCTCCCAACTCAAACAATTATGTAAGTGTATTTTTGTAGGTGCTTTTGTAAGTGTATTTTTAGGGGTCTGAAATGGATTAACCTAATTTTCATTATTTCTTATGGGAAAAAATTCCTTCGGTATCGGCACTTGAATAGCCGACTGGAACGAATTTTGCTCGTAAGTAGAGGTACCACTGTAATTTGAGTGATGACAAAATCTATACCATGTTTAATATGCTGTATTAAGTTCTGGATAATTAAGCTTTCCTTTAATTTATATTTTCTCTTTCATATAGTTCAGTGAATCATTTACTAAACATAAAAATAATATTTTTTTTCAGATTCTATGTGGATTGATGCAAACTACAGGATGGCCAGGCGTTGTAACAGCTTTAGGAAATTGGTTTGGCAAAGGGAAGAGAGGTAAGAATATCAGTGCAGTACAGAAATATAATGGAACACAGGCTTAAAATAAATTTGTGATGTAGATTCTGTGACTTTTTTAGGTTATCCTAGGTAATTTACACTATGTACAGCCAAACCTCGGTTTTCGTATGCCCTAGTTTTCATACGATTCGGTTTTCGACGACTTTTTTCGTCAAAATTTTGTCCCGGTTTTCGTACATCCGCTCGATTTTCATACAGTTGAAAATGGTCTGTACCAAACTCGTCTGCCTGCCCGCGTGACTCAGCCACTCATTTCCCGGAATTGAGCGCCCACACAAAGCATCCCATGCCACTCAAGTGCCTCCTGGTAATGGACAATGCTTCTGCTCATCCTCCAGGCTTGGAAGACCAATTGTTGGAGGAGTTTAGTTTCATCACAGTGAAGTTCTTGCCCCCTAATACCACTCCTCTCATCCAGCCCATGGACCAGCAGGTCATTTCAAACTTTAAAAAACTCTACACCAAAGCACTGTTTCAAAGGGACTTTGAAGTGACCTCGGACACTGAATTGACCCTAAGATAGTTCTGGAGGAATCACTTCAGTGTCCTCAATTGCATAAGTCTTATAGATAACGCTTGGCAGGGAGTGACTTCCAGGACGATGAACTCTGCTTAGAGAAAATTGTGGTCAGAATGTGTCCTCAAGAAGGATTTTGAAGGGTTTGAGGCTGACCCTGACGACCCTATGGCTGTTGTGGAATCTATTGTGTCTTTGGTGAAGTCCATGGGGTTGGATGTGAGTGGCCAGGATGTGGAAGAGTTGGTGGACGACCACAGGGAAGAGCTAACCACTGAAGAGCTGCAAGACCTTCAAGTGGAACAGCAACAGACTGCAGCTGAGGAAATTGCTTCAGAGGAGGAGGAAGAGAGAGGGAAGAATGTGCCTTCTTCAGTGATTAAGGACGTGTGCAAAGTGGAATGAGTTGCAAAGTTTTGTGGAGAAATTGTCACCCTAACAAAGCTGTTACAAGCCATGTCTGCAACATGTTCAATGACAATGCCTTGTCCCATTTTAGGCAAATCTTAAAGAGACACCAGAAATAGACCTATCTGGACAGATTTTTTGTGCGACAGGGGTCCAGTGACTCTCAAGCTGGTGCTAGTGCCAGTAAAAGACAAAGAAGGGAAGTACGTAACCCCGGATAGGGCCTTGATACCTGAATTCCTTATGGACGGGGATTCCCCTTCCAAACAATAACCTCTCCTCCTCCCTCTCCCCTCCTTGCCATCTTCCATACGCCAATAGGAGTCTTCAATAAAGGTAAAAGTGATGTTAAATGTTCATTTATCCATTTCATTAGTCATTTATATTTATTTCTCATTGTTTTCTGTATGTAAAACTATAGTTATTCTCTATAAAATGTATTTTTTTAATATTTTTGGGTGTCTGGAATGGATTAATTGGATTTACATTATTTCTTATGGAAAATACTGCTTCAGTTTTCGAACAGATTAATCACAAAAACCGAGGTTCCACTCTATGATAATTGTACAGTGGTACTTCGGTACTCGAACAGCTCCCACTTGAACAATTTGGCATTCGAACTCTTTGTTCGGTAAAAAAAATCGCTTGGTAGTCAACCGTTTGCTCAGCACTCGACCAAGCAAACACGACCTGCCAGAACTTCACTGTAAATTACTTTGTGTTTCTTCACATTTTTGATTTTTTTTATACTATTTGTATAAATAGGTAACCATGGGGCCTACGAAGATTAGTGATAACAGCCAACCAGAAAGAAAATTGGTTGGGAAAAATTTGTTCGGTACTTGAACAGATCGGAACAAATTAAGTTCGAGTACTGAGGTTCCACTGTACTTACGTGTACCTCTACCTAAATAAACTTGGTTAACAGGTAGACAACACCCACCCAAGACGATATTTCAGACCTGTCATATGAGTGACATTGAAGCCTGTTAAACTTATTGCATTCTGGCAAGATTGGTGGCTTTTTATGTTTGCCTTGTAAACATTTAAGATGGTGGATAACTCTTACACACTACTTATATTCCGTTTACTCTTACCTTCACTCTTGTGAGCTTCTAACACTAATAAGAGTGATTATGTATGAGTGATGGTGAAAGTATTGAATGATGATGAAAATGTTGAATTATGATGAAAGTTTTTTCTTTCTTTTTTGAGTTTTTCTTTCTTTTTGGGTAACCTTGCCTTGGTGGGAAATGGCCAACGTGTTAAAAAAAAAATTCCTCATGTTGCTGAGTATTCAGAGTTTCTCACTTTCCTTGATCAGCAATACATATACAGTTAGTTAAACTTTAAATGTTTTCCTGTTTTTACAATCCTAAAGTTTTTTCTTACTTTTTCTATTAATCCTTTGAGGGTCCAAGCCATAGATGTACGGCATGAGCTCAGCTCACTCAGATAAGCTGTGATCAGTAAATTTGGGCCTAGATATGAGATAATGCATCTATGTGGTAAGTGTGCACCATATAAAGTAAATCCTGAAGCACGCAGTGCATGAGAAAAAACTGCGACTGTGTTTTTGGATTAAAACAGCAACTTTGCGGTGTATTTTCACGTGTTTTTTATTGTTGAATTCACGATTTCTTGGTCTCATTTGATAGAATGGAAGATATATTTCAGAAATAGAGATGATTTTGATTGTAGTTTAGCTCAAAGTAGCGGAAATGTTTGATTTTTGCTGATTTTCAAGAGTAAACAAATCACATCACGCTCCCAATACACATCAACTGGTGGGTCTAATATACGTTTACAAATGCACTGTTAGTGTTTATACAATTACAGTGGACCCCTGAGTTTCGAACTTAATCCGTTCCAGGAGCTAGTTCTAAAGTCAAAAAGTTTGAAACTCTAAGGAATATTTCCCATAAGAAATAATGTAAATCCAATTAACCCTTAAACGGTCCACACGTATATTTACGTTAGCTCGCCCAGTGCCCCGAATATTTTGAAAAAAAAAAAAAAATTTTTTATAGAAATAAAGAGCACAATTTTCAAAGTGTTATAGGATAAAAATAAAAACTTTAGGGTTAGTACTTACCAAGATATGACGCCGCGAAGTTGGCACTTGGCGATCACCTGACGGCAACATGAAGCACTGCCGCTTGCAGAAAATCTACATATTTACCATTTTCTTCCATATTTTTTTAATATTCTTGGTTTTTATTATATATGATAGCTATTTTACAGTAAATCTTTTGATTTCAATGTCAATTGTTGTTTATACACCAATATTATATACGAAATTATTATCATACTGACAAACACACATGTACACAATGATAGGTGATTTTGCACACCTGGCTGAATCACATTCTATTATCTTCAACTATATACAAGTATTTACATGTCCCACTTATGTTTCTAGAAGTCCACAATTGTATGATACTCCATGAAGCATGGATTCATACAGAGTGCCACTCCACACTGGTGACATATGAATCTTGTGTCCTTCCGCTGTTGGGGTCGTTTTGTGGTGGTAGCACACACAACACACTTCTGGGAATGCTTCTTCTTTGGGGTAGGTGGTAAAGGTACCAGGTAGTGACAGTTAGGGATGATTTGGTCTGGCACTTGCCCCACTGGCTGTGGTTGTGGTTGAGGAACAAGTCGCTGTTGAGGGACAGGTACAGGTGTGGTACCATACTTTTTTGCTATCTGTTTTACGATATTCAGGGAGAATTCCGCAAAATGTTGTCGTTTTCCAGTCTTTATTTCGTACATATTGAATGCATTGATCACTGCAATGTCTACAAGGTGGAAAAACAGTTTTATATACCACTTGCGACTCCTACGCACACAGTCAACGAACCCTTTCATCATGTCACACTTGTCAACTAGGCGCATATTGTTTGTATAGTCGACGACAACAGCTGGCTTGACAATATGTTCATTGGTGTGCCTGTTCATTTTGTCTGTTTGTACCATCTCGTTTCTGTGGATGGACCCGACGAGTTGTTTTCCAGGGTACTTAAAGAATGCAAGATGGAACTTAGTCAGCCATTAACGAATGTGTTTAATACGTCCATCCTAACTGGTGTTGTGCTAATGTAGTTCCTATATTCAAATCAGGGGATAAGTCCATTCCATCAAATTACTGTCCAATAAGCCTCACGTCTATAGTAGGCAAATTATTAGAATCAATTATAGCTGATATTATTAGAAGTCACCTTGAAGAACATAATTTGATTAATGAATCTCAGCATGGGTTTACGAGAGGTCGTTCCTGCCTGACAAATTTACCAATGTTTTTCAATAAAACATTTGAGGCAGTAGACAGTGATAAAGAATATGATATAGTTTACTTGGATTTCAGTAAGGCCTTCGATAGAGTACCTCACAAGAGACTCTTAAGAAAGGTGGCAGCTCATGGTATAGGAGGTAAAGTTCTAGCATGGATAGAGGCATGGCTTACCAATAGAAAGCAGAGAGTTTCCATTAATGGGGTCAAATCTGAATGGGGATTAGTCACTAGTGGCGTTCCACAAGGATCAGTTTTAGGCCCATTGTTGTTCATAATTTACATAAATGACCTTGATGAAGGAATTGCAAGTGACATGAGTAAATTTGCTGATGATACAAAAATAGGCCGTATAATTCATTCTGAGGAGGATACCAGTGAACTCCAGGAGGATTTGGACAAATTAATGTCTTGGTCTGAAAAGTGGCAGATGAAGTTCAATGTGGACAAGTGTAAGGTGCTAGTCGTTGGTAATGAAAATATCCCTCGAATTTATAAACTAGGTGAAGTAGAGCTTGATCATACAGAATGTGAAAAAGACTTGGGAGTCGTGGTAAGCAGAAATCTAAAGCCAAGACAACAGTGCCTAAGTGTGCGCAATAAGGCTAACAGATTACTATGATTTATTTCAAGAAGTATAAGCAACAGAAGTCCAAAAGTTATTTTACAGCTCTATACATCACTAGTGAGACCTCATTTGGATTATGCAGCTCAGTTTTGGTCTCCTTACTACAGAATGGATGTAGATTCGTTGGAGAACATACAGAGAAGAATGACTAAAATGATTTACAATATAAGAAATCTCCCGTATGAAGATAGACTTAGAGCGTTGAATCTCCACTCTCTGGAGAGACGTAGAATGAGGGGAGATATCATCAAGGTGTACAAGTGGATGATGGGCATAAACAAAGGAGATATTAATAAAATACTGAGGATATCGAACCAAGTAAGAACCAGAAATAACGGATTTAAATTGGATAAATTTAGATTTAGAAAGGACATAGGCAAGTACTGGTTTTCGAACAGAGTTGTAGATGCGTGGAACAATCTTCCGAGTAGGGTGATAGAGGCTAGGACCTTGGGTGGCTTTAAAAAGAGATTGGACAAATATATGAGTGGGAGGGGCTGGGTTTGATTAGTGTCGAGTACGGGAGTAAATTCTTAGGTAGTGGTGGTTTTGATAAGGACTTGCCTTGTATGGGCCAGTAGGCCTTCTGCAGTGTTCCTCCATTCTTATGTTCTTATGTTCTTAATACATAGCATTAGAAATCTTCCTTACGAAGAAAGATTGAAGACCCTTAAATTACATTCACTTGTAAAACGTAGAATGAGGGGAGACATGATCGAGGTATACAAGTGAAAAATGGGTATTAACAAAGGGGATATTAATAAGGTCTTGAGGATATCTCTCCAAGAGAGAACCAGCAATAATGGATTCAAGTTAGATAAGTTTAGATTTAGAAAGGATATAGGAAAGTATTGGTTTGGAAATAGGGTAGTTGATGAGTGGAACAGTCTGCCTAGTAGGGTTATTGAAGCTGGAACCTTGGGTAGTTTCAAATTTAGGTTGGATAAATTCATGAGTGAGAGGGGTTGGATTTGAGTGGGACTCGCACATGAATAAATAGAATTAGAATGGAATGGCTGTCCAGGGCAATTGGTGTCAATTGCTGGCTGGACAAATACTGTAAGGAAAATGCAGTAACATTCATTGACAACTGGGACCTCTTCTATGGTAGAAATGACATGTATGCCAGGGATGGGGTTCACTTATCCAGGTCTGGGGTGGGGGCACTGGCAACTGCAGTGGAGGGAGCTGTTAGGGCTTTAAACTAGAAAAAGTTAGTGGTATGGATTTTGGGGAAAAAAACAGTGAAATCCCAGTGTATTAAGGGGCCTCCTACGCGTACGCCGCGGTCATGGTCGATAAATATGTTGTTTCGTTAATTTTCGTTTGATTTCTTTCATTTTTTTATACATAAAGAAGCACCTTTCTAGTTGACTTGTATCAAGTTTCAAAAAGATCGGCCAACAATCAACTGAGAAAAAAAATATTTATCAAGTTTTTACCAAACATCACATATAAAAAAATTCCGGAGTCGTAGTGGGATTTGTTGAAGCTGTTCTGGCTTCACCTACGCATAAAACAATGCTAATCTGAAATTATAATTATCACCTTTCTGTAATTTATCCCTATCTTCATGCTTAAAAAAAATAAAGTTTGTGTGTTTTTTACATGTTGGAAAATATCTGACATTTTACCTCACATAAATCAAAAACTAATTACGATATCTCAAAAAACTAATCATTATTAATTAATACAACCTTTATTTTATGTTGTCTGTGAGTTTCATTTCATTCCTATGATTATTAACGGTTCCACTCCAATATATAGATGAATAACTTACTTCTGAGATAATCCACGCGGAAGGTCGCTCAAGGAAAATTTTTTTTTTTCCCCGGAGCAAAATAGCATTTTTCTCAGCTTTATCTTGCATTACGAGTGTATATCATAGTTAGCCCTGTTCGTTTTCTTCAATACAAGTCCCCTAGAGGGCCCAGGGTAACACCCCAGGAACACCCACACCCAGGAATGTAATATGATACTTAAAGGCGGTCTCAGGCGGTGATCATATTATGCCACATATTATTCATTCTGGAGTATTTACTATGTTTATTTGTTATTTATATTGTCTATTATATCATGATAGATCAATTGTGATAGACATAAAAGCCGTAGTATTGATAATAGCGTTATAATGAAGCATATTCCCCGGCTATCCTGAGTCAGGAATTTCTGCTGACGCAATCAAATGTTCTAGAAGGTTCCTGATTGGCTGGAAGTCTTCGGATAATCCCCGCCCTCTCTGTTATGATGCCAAATCGTCAATTAATATATAAGTAAGAATACTACAAGAAATTAAGGGAAACAAATCGTGAAAAAAAATACGAAAATTCACGAAATGTCAGCCGACCTACTACGGTTGTTGGCGTCACCATGTGTGTTATAAACGACCATAATTCCTTGTAGGAATGTCGTAGAACAATGATTCTTGTACCATTGCGTAGCCAGAGCGGTACTCTATTTTTCAATATGGTTAACTCAATTTTCAAAATTTTTCGATTTTTCCTCGCGCGCGGCGTACGTGTAGGAGGCCCCTTAATATCATGAGTTCTAGGGTCACTAGTAATAGACAGAATAAGGTTGATACTGGAAAGCCAGTGGCACTAGGTGACAAGGTCTGTAATAGGTATAGTGGAAAAACAGAAATGAGCAGGAAGGGTAAAGTGAAAGTAGGGTCTTTAAATGTATATTACACCAATAGTCGTAGTGCTAGGAATAAGATTGACGAGTGTAGATTAGTTGCTAGTGTGGGTAATATTGATGTTTTTGCAATAACTGAGACATGGTTTAATATGAAAAATCGGGACATGCCTGCTGAATGTCACATCCAGGGTTTTAAATTGTTCCAAGTAGACAGAAGTATCGGGAAGGGGGGTGGTGTGGCACTCTATGTTCGTGATCATTTAAATTGTTGCATAAAAGTGGGTATAAAGTCTGAAATAATGCATACAGAGTCTGGATAGAATTTTCAGAGCGGTGTGAAAAATTGATTTTAGGCGTGATATACCGTCCTCCAAACTTAGATAGGGAACAAGGGAGACTACTTTGGGAGGAAATTGTTAAGGCATGATAACGTAGTAATTCTAGGGGACTTTAGTCAAATTGATTGGAATTTCTTGACAGGGAATTTAGAATCTAACGACTTTTTAGAAGTAGTTCAGGATTGTTTTTTGAAGCAGTTTTGTGACAGAACCTACAAGGGGAAATAACCTACTTGACTTGGTTCTGGCAAACAAGGAAACCCTTGTTATTAATTTAGAAATTACAGAGGAACTCGGCACAAGCGACCACAAATCAATTACCTTTAACATTGAATGGATGTATGACAGTAGGGATAATTCAGTAACGGTCCCAGACTTTCGCTTAGCAGATTACAACGGGCTTAGAGAACACTTATCATCTGTGGATTGGGGTAACGAAGAGAGCTATCAATATGACAGTTTTCTGAACACTATACAGGCTGCACAAAGAACATTTATCCCATATAAAGAAATTAGATCAAGTAGAAATGACCCAAAATGGATGAATAATAGGCTCAAATATCTTTTAGGGCAGAAGAAAGGAATTTATAGGCGCATAAAAAGAGGTGAGGATCATCTTATAAATCAGTATACTGACATTAAGAGGGATGTTAAAAAGGGGATAAGAAAAGCTAAACGGGATTATGAAATTAAAGTTACTAGGGATTCAAAAACTAACCCAAAAAGTTTTTTCCAGGTTTATTGAACAAAAGTTAGAGATAAGATAGGTCCCCTTAAAAATAACTCTGGGCATCTCTCAGTATTCACACAGGAAGACACTAATAATATCCCAGTAATTAATTTTTATAGTGGTCCTGAAGAAGAAAAATTATGTAATATCAGTCACTAGCGAAATGGTTATGAAACAAGTAGACCGACTGAAACAAAATAAATCGCCAGGTCCTGATGAGCTTTTTGCAAGGGTTCTTAAGGAATGCAAAATGGAACTCTGTGAACCATTAAGTAACATTTTTAATTTATCTCTTCAAACAGGTGTAGTATCTGATATGTGGAAGATGGCTAATGTAATTCCTATTTTTAAAGCAGGGGACAAGTCACTACCATCAAATTACCGCCCAATAAGCCTGACCTCAATTGTAGGCAAATTACTAGTCAGTTATAGCTGATATAAGAAACCATCTCGATAAACATAATTTGATTAACGATACTCAGCATGGATTCACGAGGGGCCGTTCCTGCCTAACTAATTTATTAACTTTGTTCGGTAAAGCTTTTGAGGCTGTTGATCACAATAAAGAATTCGATGTTGTTTATTTAGACTTTAGTAAGGCTTTTGATAGAGTACCGCACCAGAGACTGTTAAGGAAAGTGGCAGCTCATGGAATTGGGGGAAAAGTGCTGTCATGGATCGAGTCATAGCTCACCAATAGGAAGCAGAGAGTGTGCTTAAATGGGGTTAAATCCGAGTGGGGATCTGTAACAAGTGGCGTTCCACAGGGATCAGTCTTAGGCCCGTTGTTGTTTATAATATATATAAATGACCTTGATGAGGGAATTACTAGTGATATGAGCAAATTCGCTGACGACACGAAGATAGGTAGGATAATTGATTCAAACGTAGATGTCAGGGAATTTCAGGACGATTTAGACAAACTCAATTCGTGGTCAGAAAAGTGGCAGATGCAGTTCAATGTAGATAAATGCAAGGTTCTGAAGCTCGGGAGTGTCCATAACCCAAGCACTTATAAGTTGAATGGCGTAGAACTTAGCTATACAGATTGCGAAAAGGACTTGGGGGTTATGGTAAGCAGCAACCTTAAACCCAGACAGCAATGCCTAAGCGTACATAATAAGGCTAACAGATTACTGGGATTTATATCAAGAAGTGTAAGCAACAGAAGTTCAGAGGTTATATTACAGCTTTATACATCATTAGTAAGGCCTCACCTAGATTACGCAGCTCAGTTCTGGTCTCCATATTACAAAATGGATATTAATTCGTTAGAGAACATTCAGCGTAGAATGACTAAATTAATACATAGCATTAGAAATCTTCCGTATGAAGAAAGATTGAAGACCCTTAAATTACATTCACTTGTAAGACGAAGAATGAGAGGAGACATGATCGAGGTATACAAGTGGAAAATGGGCATTAACAAAGGGAATATAAATAAGGTCTTGAGGATATCTCTCCAAGAGAGAACCCGCAATAATGGATTCAAGTTGGATAAGTTTAGATTTAGAAAGGATATAGGAAAGTATTGGTTTGGAAATAGGGTAGTTGATGAGTGGAATAGTCTGCCTAGTAGGGTTATTGAAGCTAGGACCTTGGGTAGTTTCAAATTTAGGTTGGATAAATTCATGAGTGAGAGGGGTTGGATTTGAGTGGGACTTGCACATGAAGTATATAGAATTATCAAAGCTTATTTCTTGGGCAGCATTGAAGATTAGGTAGAGCAAATATTCTGTTAGTGGGATGGATTGTGTAAAGGACTTGCCTAGTATGGGCCAACAGGCCTGCTGCAGTGTTCCTCCTTTCTTATGTTCTTAATTATCAAAGCTTATTTCTTGGGTAGCATTGAAAATTGGGTTGAGCAAATATTCTGTTAGTGGGATGGATTGTGAAGGACCTGCCTAGTATGGGCCAACAGGCTTGCTGCAGTGTTCCTCTTTTCTTATGTTCTTATATAGTATATTATTTAGGTACAAATACTGGTCAGAGAGCCCGTCGTAAGTCCGAGGCGTCAGTAAACGAGTACGTCGCTAAGTGAGGAGAGACTGTATATCAGTATTGTTCACACGCAGGAAATCAGCGAGCATAGGGCTTGTATACCAGTTGTCTGTGTACAATGTATGGCCCTTGCCAAGGTATGGTTCCATCATCCTGCAAACAACATCACCAGAAATGCCCAACATGCGCCTGGTATCATCGAGTGTTTTTTTCCCGGTGTATACAATGACATCTAACACAAGACCTGTCTCACAGTCGCACATAACAAAATTTTTTATACCAAAGCGATTATGTTTGCTCGGAATATATTGCTTGAATGACAGGCGTCCCTTGAATAGAATCAAGGACTCGTTGACAACAATGTTCTTGAAAGGATAAAAGTATGCACTGAATTTCTGCTTCAGGTACATAAACACTTCCTGGATTTTGTATAGAAGGTCATTTCTTTTGGGCATATTCCTGTCAGAGAAGTGCGACATTCGTAGCAACAGAATGAATCTATTGCAGGAAAGGAGGTCACGGAAGACAGGAGTACTGATGAAGTGGTCTATGGACCAGTAGTTACGTATATTGTTCTTATAGGTATGTGGCATAAGCATGACAGTGGCAAGGAATAAATACATTTCAACCACTGTTGTGTCTTTCCACCTGCGCAGCCGTGATGATTCTCCAACCTCTGCTGTGTTGTCCATGACATAGCGATAATAATTGTTCGTCTGGGTCACTATCAAGTTCATTATAGGCTCGTCAAAGTATAACTGGAAAAAGTCTAACTCTGTAGACTCATTCGTTATGGGACATTCTGGCAGGATGCCACTTCCACTCACATCAAAATCAAAAGGCTGTGGCACGAATACACTTTGTGTCCACTTCCACTCTCGGTCACATGGTGCAGGGTGGACCTGTGGCATGGGGTGTGGGGGAGCAGGTGGGGGGACAGGAGTGGAGGCAGCACATGGCTGAGGGGGTGCCGGGCGGTCCTTTGTCTGTCCAGGCATCGAGCCACCCACCACTTCTTCCTCCATCCCCGCAAATTCACCTTAATGATCACTATCAGTGGCCGGGGTTTTGGATCGTGACCTGCCACGACTCTTGGAGACTGCAAATGGCACACTGCCTGAACGTAGGCGACGACGCCTAAAAGTACGCTTCACAGGTGAATAATGAACATCACTATCACTAGCGAATCCTCCCAATGGCATAAAATCAATCTCATCATCACTTACATCACTTTCACTATCACTAAAACACTGGGAAAATGACAGTTTCCTCTTGCGTAGTTGCCTATGGGAAATACTCGCCACTCGAGAGGTGCTTGGCCCAGGGTCTTGTGTGGCCACACTGGCCACCCCAGAAGTGCTTGGCCTAGGGACTGGTGTGGCCACACTGGCTACCCCAGAGGTGCTTGGCCCAGGGTCTAGTGTGGCCACAGTGGCCACCCCAGAGGTGATGGGCTGAGGGTCATCTGGGTTATCGTCAATATTTTCACTAATTCCTTGATTATTAGTGGCCACATCGGTGTCAAATCCACTAATCTCACGTTGTATATCACGTTCCTCGAATAGTAGAGTGTTAATACGACGTGGCGTGAGTGAATCACGAGGATGTGCCATGATGTTGACCCAAGATGGAGCTGAATGTAACTAGTCCTACCATGTGGTACCCAGGGGGCCAGGATTTTTTTAACCCGGCGCACACCGAGTGCGCAGACCCATTCGCTCATGCCTAGGCGACTCAGGCCTATCGCGCCAATTTTGAAGGAATGAAAAATAAAACGTAAATATACGTTTGGGGCAACAGCGGTACTAACGTAAATATACGTGTGGACCGTTTAAGGGTTAATCCGTTCCAGAAACCCAAAAATATTCACAAAAAATACATTTTATCAAGATTAATTATAGTTTTACATACACACAACAAACATACATAGTACAATTATTAATAAATAAATAAACATATAAAATAACATTTTTACTTACCTTTATTGAAGTTTGTTGATGGCATCTGGAAGATAGGGAGGAGGAGTGAGGGAGGGCTTAGTGTTTGGAAGGAAAATCTCCCTCCATAAAGACTTCAGGTAGCAAAGCCCTCTCTGGGGTTACTTCGCTTCTTTTTCTTTTAATGCCACTAGGACCAGCTTGAGAGTCACTGGACCCCTGTCTCTCAAAATAAGCGTCCAGAGTGCTGTTTCTGGCGCCTCTTTAAGACATCCCTAAAATGGGACATTGTTTTGTCACTGAACATGTTGCAGAGATGGGTTGTTTCAGCTTGCTCAGGGTGGTATTTCTCCACAAACCTTTGCACATCATTCCACTTTGCACAGATCTCCTTAATCTCTGAAGAAGGCACCTCATCCACTCCCTCTTCCTCCTCCTCTGCAAGTTCCTCAGCTGTGGTCTGATGCTGTTCCAGATGAAGCTCTTCCAGCTCTTCAGTGGTTAGCTCTTCCCTGTGGTCCTGCACCAACTCTTCCACATCCTCGTCACTCACCTCCAACCCCAGGGACTTCCCCAGTGCCACAATACCTTCCACAACAGGCAGAGGGTCGGCAGGGTCAGCCTCAAACCCTTCAAAATCCCTCTGTTGGACACAATCTGACCACAATTGTCTCCAAGCAGAGTTCAAAGTCCTGGAAGTCACTTCCTTCCAAGCCTTACCTACAAGGCTTATGCAGTTGTAGATATTGAAGTGATTCCTCCAGAACTCTCTTAGGGTCAACTCAGTGTCTGAGGTCACTTCAAAGCACTTTTGAAACACTGCTTTTGTGTAGAGTTTTTTGAAGTTAGAAATAACCTGCTGGTCCATGGGCTGGATGAGAGGAGTGGTGTTAGGAGGCAAGAATGTCACTGTGATGAAACTGAAGTCCCTAGACAGTAGGTCTACCAAGTTGTGAGGATGTGCAGGAGCATTGTCCAGTAACAGGAGGCACTTGAGTTCCAATTTATTTTCCAGGAGGTATTTTTTCACACTGGGGCCAAACTCTTCATGGACCCACTCTTTGAAAATTTGCCTTATGACCCATGCCCTTTTATTAGCTTTCCACAACACACACAATCTATTCTTGACGACATTGTTTTTCTTGAAAACACTGGGATTTTCTGAGTGATACACCAGTAAAGGCTTCACTTTAAAATCCCCACTAGCATTAGCATAAAACAAGAGAGTTAGCCTGTCTTTCATAGGCTTGTGTCCTGGCAGTCCCTTTTCTTCCTGCATCATGTAGGTCCTCTTTGTCATTTTCTTCCAAAACAGGCCTGTTTCTCGTCACAATTGAACACTTGTTGGAGTTTGAATTTTTAAGTCTCTATGTACCCCTTAAATTCCTGCACAAATTTTTCAGCCGCCCGTTTGTCTGAACTGGCTGCCTCGCCATGCCTTACAACACTGTATGCCACTATGCTTCTTATATCTGTCAAACCAGCCTCTGCTGGCCTTAAAATCACTAAAATCAGCACTGGTTCCAGGCATTTTCTTTAGAAGATCAGCATGCAACTGCCTTTCCTTTTCACAAATGATCGTCTCTGAAACACTATCACCCGCTATCTCTTTATCCTTGATCCACACCAGCAACAACTTCTCAACCTCTTCGACTGTTTGTGGTCTATTTTTGGTTAGCATATCAACACCTTTCACAACATCAGCTTCCTTGATTTGTTTTTTCTTTGCCAGGATAGAAGTGAGTGTTGATTTATTTTTGCCATATACATATGTATCCTGGCAAGCTCCACAAGTCGCACACCACTCTCGTATTTTTGTACTACAGTGGTACCTCGAGTTACGATATTTTTTCGTTCAAGAATGCTGTTCAAGTGCCATTACCAAACGAATTTATCCCCATAAGGAATAATGTAAAATAGACTAGTCCTTTTACACCCCCAAAAATATACTTACAAAAGCATTTAAAAAAATAAACTTACATAAAAGGGCGATTTTGGGGACCATCGTAACTCGAGGTACCACTGTATTTCCTTCTCCACGTCTATGGTGTTTCTCACTTTCTTTACCACAGGGGTGCCACTATTAAGTTTCTTTGGGCCCATGGCAGTTTATTTCACAGTCGCACTTAATGAAGAAGCACCAAACACAATGAATTACAATGTAATTGTGAAATGTTTGGATGAGCGCGCAGGGTAATTTTCACTCGGAGGATAAACAAAGCTAGACTGACTCACGACGCCTGCGTGGGTAGGTGAGCTTGCACGGGGCAGGCGGACAGGTCTGGTATGCATGCGGTTCGAAACTTGGGGCACGTTCGATACTCGAGACAAAATTGGTTCGAAAAAAGCGGTCGAAACTCGAAGCGTTCGATAGTCGATGCATTCGAAACTCGGGGTTCCACTGTATTGCATAAGAGTAATTCATCTATTTTTTGGTGCGAATAAAAGTTATTTATGTAAATAAAAAATCACAATGGAATTCATCTGTAAAGCCTGGAAACGTAACTAATAAACAGAGGAAATGTTATTTTAGTGCCAGGAATGCCTGCATTGTTTATTCTGGATGCTGTTTTGAAATTGGAATACATATTTTGAAATTTGTGTGAAATTGGCGAAATTATCAATTTCTGATCACTTTATTGGCTAGTTGAAATAGTTGATTGGGCAGTTTCTTGTGCTCAATCGATAAAATAGAAGTAATACTAACGAAATAGCTAAGAATTTGGTCGACTGGAATAATGTAATTGGTCTAAAATAGGAGTCAAAGTTGGCAAAATCGCTGATGTGTAAATATCGCTGACACTGTAAAATTCACGATAGTGTAATTTTGTCAGTTTTCCACCAAATTTCATACTTTTTTTTATTACCTTTAGAAAGAGATTCTCTACCATTTCATAAGAAAAAAATAAAAAAAATTTTGGGGGGAAAATTCTTGGACCCTGTGGACATTGCGTAAATCTACGGCTTGGACCCTCAAAGGGTTAACATACATGTATTTTAGTTTTCAAGCACATATTTTCAGGAGTTTTTTCTCTTTACCATTATCCTACCCTAAAGCACTTCCACCATTATTTTACAACTTTTATTTTTTTTGTTGGTGCCTGCAAAAAAAAAAAAAAGCAGTGGGTAGTGGGCAGGGCACAGCCAGTGTAAAACATCTCACAGAATACCAAAGCCTGTGTAACAAAAGTGAAAATGAAAGATATAGATGTTCATTTGTGTAAACCTGTTAAACTAAAAAAAAAATTCATTTACTTCACATACCCTGCAAATAAGTATGAAATTATCTTAATGTAAATGCCAGGAATTTCTATATAAAACTTATCCACTTGACACCATCCTTGAAAGATTGATTAGCCCCCTTCCCAATGAAAATGTTCATATACCACTTACCATATCTTTCTTTTTGGATATTGTGTTGGAACTTCAGCTTCATTGATTATAATATTACTGCTTACTAATTGTTTAAAATTTAAAAGCAGTCTCTTAGAAAACAATGCTTTGTGAATATATGTGAATCTGCTACTTTTATTTTTGGCAAAAAATAGCCATCATCAGGTTACGATTTTCTTTTCAGGTTTGATCTTTGGCATTTGGAACTCTCATACATCTGTAGGCAATATTCTTGGTACTCTGATTGCTGCAGCATTTGTAACTAAAAACTGGACACTGTCATTCATCATCCCGGGAATAATTATTGCTTCAGTAGGAGTTTTGGTGCTTTTCTTCATGGTTCCTGAGCCATCATTTGTTGGCCTTCCCAACCCTAATGTGAAGAAAGATGTAAGTTGCAAGTCTTGAGTTACATTTGCATGCCTGAATTTATGGGCATTTATTGGATGTTAAAGGGATTTCTGAAGTTTATTAATGACAGTAGGTAATGAGTTAAAATGAATTTTTAATTTCTTTAAATACAGCAATACTGTACCTGTTAAGAAATTCAGCACCGGAATGAGGTCTTCAGATCCTGGCAGCAGTATCCCGCAGTTAATCATTGTTTATATACTATAGGTAAACTCAACTGGTACCCAAGCTGCAAATATGTGCTTAATTAACAACCCATAGCTTATCCAGTGAGACAAACCTACTTATAAATACCAAATGAATACTGTACAGTACTTTTGAGCCACCACACTATAAAAGTAGTGGATAGTATATTCTAACTGAATTAACCCAGTGGTTGTATGCATTCAGGCCAGTTTCATAGTTGTTTCTTTGCATTACACATTTTCTTTAGGCAACTGGGTGTGCAGTACAATTAGGTAAACTTGATTGGGTCTTGAGCTGCCCTTATGAACCCATAATTCCTCTCAGGTGAACCTCTGTACCACTGTATTGCCACACTACAGTAGTGGACACTTTCTACCCACTACTTGGGTGCATTCAGATCGGTTTATTTACATCTAACGTTTGAAGGCCAAAATGTAGTTGTTAAATAAGTGGAAATATACTGTAATGTGTCTGCCTCGTGTTATGCTGGTCAGAATCTCTCTCCTGGGAATGGTTATGCATTGTTAAATATTCTATATATTTCAGTACTGTATGTATATTTTTGGCATCCTTCTAGGAATATTAAGCACCTTCCTTAAAAAATGTGACCTGTTGTCTTCCAGATTTGAAAATTCCCTGTGGACTTTTGCTACAGATACAGTGGACCCCCGAGTAACGTAAAAACTTCATTCAAGAAGCCTGCTCAAGTGTCATTACCGAACGAATTTACTCCCTTAAGGAATAATGTCACGTAGGTTAGTCTATTTCAGACCCCCAAAAATACACTTAAACAAGCTCTTACAATATTATACTTACATAATTGTACGATTTCCGGGGTGTTCGTTACTCGGGGGTCCACTGTACATCAGAAAACATGTATCGGCCTTCTTTTCACTTGTACATCTATAACTGCCTCTAAAAAAATTCTCTGATGGGCTTTCCTCTTCTAACTCTACATTAGATGATTTCACCCTTTCAGACATTACAATTTCTCCTTTGATCAGTCCTATACTTAAAGTTGGTTCACAAAATTTTAACTAAGATTGTACTGTACATGTTGCATCTGGTGTGCTTTTATATTCCCTTGCTTTTTTTTTCCATTGTCTCTTTTTGGAAGCACACCAGTTCAGTCTATTCCAATAGAAGGTGACTTTTCATCAGTCTCTTGTTTGATTGCTCTTCTGTTTTTTCAGATGCATTTACATGTCCTTAATGAAAGGTTCCTTAAGCACATTGAACATTTAATTTTTTTTTGTAAGGCTTATTTTATTTTACATATGATTTTTTTACTTCACTTATGTTTTATTTAGCCTCCCTTTATGATTATAGTGAATCTTTTGCCATTGCCAAGGATATTTTTTATAATGCTGTCGTCTGACTTTTCTTCTACTGTACTGTCTTTATGCTTATTTCTAACCCCCTGTTAGATCAAGCTCTGTAAATGACTCGACTTCTCTGTTTTCCCATCATCCGAGATATTTCTCTGGGTTCAGTATTGTACTATCCCCCAATATCTTCTTAATAATTTCAAGATATGTTTAGGATATTCAGTGTTATCCATTGGTATGTGATAACACAGTTTTGTACTTCTTCTTTCTTCTTCTTTCAACACGTCGGCCGTTTCCCACCGAGGCAGGGTGGCCCAAAAGGAAAAACGAAAGTTTCTCCTTTTACATTTAGTAATATATTCAGAAGAAGGGGTTACTAGCCCCTTGCTCCCGGCATTTTAGTCGCCTCTTATGACATGCATGGCTTACGGAGGAAGAATTCTGTTCCACTTTCCCATGGAGATAAGAGGAAATAAGAACAAGAACTAGTAAGAAAATAGAAGAAAACCCAGAGGGGCGTGTATATATATGCTTGTACATGAATGTGTAGTGTGACCTAAGTGTAAGGAGAAGTAGCAAGATGTACCTGAAATCTTGCATGTTTATGAGACAGAAAAAAGACACCAGCAATCCTACCATCATGTAAAGCAATTACAGGCTTTCGTTTTACACTCACTTGCCAGGACGGTAGTACCTCCCTGGGCGGTTGCTGTCTACCAACCTACTACCTAGGTTTTGTACTTTGTCATCTCTCTGAATTACATCACTGTTGCTGTGCACTACAGCCTAATTACATTGTTTTAATCAAGGCCAGCTTTTGCTTAATACAATACAGCAAAGCTCTGCTTGTTGCCAGCTTTACTTCTTTCTGCATATAAGAATATAAGAACATAAGAATGGAGGAACACTGCAGAAGGCCTACTGGCCCATACAAGGCAGGTCCTTTTCAAAACCACCCCTACCCAAAACTACGCAAGAATTTACTCCCATACCCACGACACCAGGTTAGGGTGTGTAGGAGAGAGGGAGATTACTTCCTGGTAAAAGTAGAGATGTGTGATGTCACCATGGTTGTTTAATATATTTATAGATGGGGTTGTAAAAGAAGTAAATGCTAGGGTGTTGGGGAGAGGAGTGGGATTAAATTATGGGGAATCAAGTACAAAATGGGAGTTACCTGGAGTTTACCTGGAGAGAGTTCCAGGGGTCAATGCCCCTGCGGCCCGGTCTGTGACAAGGCCTCATGTTGGATCAGAGCCTGATCAAGCAGGCTGTTACTGCTGGCCGCACGCAGTCCAACGTACGAACCACAGCCTGGCTGGTCAGGCACCGACTTTAGGTGCCTGTCCAGTGCCTGCTTGAAGACAGCCAGGGGTCTATTGGTAATCCCCCTTATGTATGCTGGGAGGCAGTTGAACAGTCTTGGGCCCCTGACACTTATTGTGTTGTCTCTCAACGTGCTAGTGGCACCCTGCTTTTCATTGAGGGGATGTTACATCGTCTACCGAGTCTTTTGCTTTCGTAGGGAGTGACACTCGTGTGCAAGTTTGGTACTAATCCCTCTAGGATTTTCCAAGTGTATATAATAATGTATCTCTCCCGCCTGCATTCCAGGGAGTACAGGTTTAGGAACTTCAAGCGTTCCCAGTAATTGAGTTTGTGAAACTTTTACCTCAAAATAATTTTTTTTATTATAATAATTACCTCACAATACAAATACTCTTACATTGTGCAAAAGTTGTACAAGTTAGTACAAAATAAACAAACAGCAACACTCCCATTCTCATGCAACACACTATTTTTAGAGTTAATGATAGTATTATTATTATTATCATAATAAAAAAGAAGCGCTAAACCCACAAGGGTCGTGAATAGCTATACAGTGGACCCCCGAGTTTCGTAAGGTTCTTATTTCGTAAAGATCGTGTTTCGTAAGCTTTTTTCGATTTTGAGAATCGTAAAATGGCTCGTGTTTCGTAACGTATTAGACCTGTCCGCCTGCTCCGCGCCTCGCAGGACGCCCGCCAGTGAAGCGTTGTTTACCATTGAGAGAACATTACCCAGCGCGCTCTTTCAAACATTCACAATACATTTGGTGTCTTTTTTGGTGGTTTAGTGATTGTCACTGTGAAATAAAGTCATCATGGGTCCAAAGAAGCTTCCTAGTGGCACCCTGTGGTAGCATTCATGCAGGGAGTGTAGCATTCATGCAGGGAGTGTAGCATTCATGCAGGGGGTGTAGCATTCATGCAGGGAGTGTAGCAGGCATGCAGGGAGTTTAGCAGGCATGCAGGGAGTTTAGCATTCATGCAGGGAGTTTAGCATTCATGCAGGGGGTTTAGCATTCATGCAGGGAGTGTAGCAGGCATGCAGGGAGTTTAGCAGGTATGCAGGGAGTTTAGCAGGTATGCAGGGAGTGTAGCATTCATGCAGGGAGTGTAGCATTCATGCAGGGAGTGTAGCAGGCATGTAGGGAGTTTAGCAGGCATGCAGGGAGTGTAGCATTCATGCAGGGAGTTTAGCATTCATGCAGGAGTTTAGCATTCATGCAGGAGTGTAGCAGGCATGCAGGAGTTTAGCAGGTATGCAGGGGGTGTAGCATTCATGCAGGGAGTTTAGCAGTCATGCAGAGAGTTTAGCATTCATGCAGGGAGTGTGCAGGCATGCAAGGAGTTTAGCAGGTTTGCAGGAGTGTAGCATTCATGCAGGGAGTTTAGCATTCATGGGGAGTGTAGCATTCATGCAGGGAGGTAGCATTCATGCAGGGAGTGTATCAGGCATGCAGGGAGTTTAGCATTCATGCAGGGAGTGTAGCAGGCATGCAGGGAGTTTAGCAGGTATGCAGGGAGTGTAGCATTCATGCAGGGAGTTTAAACATTCATGCAGGAGTGTAGCATTCATGCAGGGAGTTAAGCATTCATGCAGGGAGTTTAGCATTCATGCAGGGAGTTTAACATTCATGCAGGGAGTTTAGCATTCATGCAGGGAGTTTAGCATTCATGCAGGGAGTTTAGCAGGCATGAAGTGAGTGTAGCATTCATGTATGGAGTGTAGCAGGCATGCAGGGAGTGTAGCAGGCATGCAGGGAGTGGGGATTACCCTTCATAGAGGCTGAAGAATTCCTCCCCAAAAAGTGTTTAATTGTGATGAAACAGGCCTGTTTTGGAAGAAAATGCCCAAGAGGACCTTCATTACTCATTACCTCATTACCCTATCTTCCAGATGCCTGCAACTCTTCAATAAAGGTAAGTAAATGTATATATATATATATATTGTTTTTAATTATTTTGTATGTGAATATTTTTTTGTGGAACGGATTAATATTATTTACATTATTTCTTATGGGAAATAAGGGTTCGAATTTCGTAAACTTCGTGTTAAGTAATAGCTCCTGGAACGGATTAATTACGATACTCAGGGGTCCACTGTACTAAATAAGCTACCATGGGCCCAAAGAAAGCTCCTAGTGCCCCTTCTTTGGTAAAGAAAGTGAGGAACACCATAGAACTGAAGAAAGAAATAATAGAAAAATATGATAGTGGTGTATGTATTGCCGAGCTCGCCAGGATATACAAGAAAGCCCCAACAACCATCGGTTTCATTGTGTATAAGAGAAAAGCAATCACTGAAGCTAATGTTGCGAAAGGGGTGAATACAATAACGAAACAGAGATCACAAACAATAGAAAATATGGAGAAATTGTTGTTGCTGTGGATAAACCAAAAACTGCTAGCGGGTGATAGTGTTGTGCAATCCATCATACGTGAAAAAGCAAGGCAGTTGCATACCGATCTTGTCAAGAAAATGCCTGAAACCAGTGATAATGATGAATTTAAGGCCAGCAAAGGCTGGTTCGAAAAATTTAAGAAGCGAAGTGGCATACACAGTGTTGCAAGGCATGGTGAGGGTGCCAGTTCAGATAAACAAGGGGCTGAAAAATTTGTGCGCGACTTTAAAGAATATGTAGAGGCTGAAAATTTCAAACCCCAACAAGTGTTTAATTGTGACGAAACAGGCCTCTTTTGGAAGAAAATGCCAAGGAGGACCTACATCACGCAGGAGGAAAAGGCAATGCGAGGACACAAGCCTATGAAAGACAGGCTAACTCTAATGTTGTGTAGTAACGCTAGTGGGGATTTCAAAGTGAAGCCTTTACTGGTGTATCACTCTGAAAATCCCAGAGTGTTCAAGAACTACAGTGTTGACAAGAGTAAATTGTGTGTTTTGGAAGTCTAATGCTAAGGCATGGGTCACTAGGGAAATTTTCCTGGAATGGTTTAATCAAGTGTTTGGCCCCAGTGTGAAGAAATATCTATTGGACAATAAATTGCCACTTAAGTGCCTCCTTGTAATGGACAATGCTCCTGGTCATCCTCAAGACTTGGAAGACCAAATGTCTAAGAATTTCAAATTTGTAACAGTGAAGTTCTTGCCTCCTAACACCACTCCTCTCCTCCAGCCCATGGACCAGCAGGTCATTTCAAACTTCAAAAAACTGTACACCAAAGCAATGTTTCAAAGGTGCTTTGATATGACCAATGACTCTGCATTTACCCTAAGAGAGTTCTGGAAGGATCACTTCAATGTCTTCCATTGCATAGACCTTATAGATAAAGCTTGGCAGGGAGTGACTTCCAGGACGATGAACTCTGCTTGGAGAAAGTTGTGGCCAGATTGTGTCCCAGACAGGAATTTTGAAGGGTTTGGGGCTGACCCTGAGAAGCCTATGGAAGTTGTGGAAAGTATTGTGGCATTGGGAAATTGCATGGGGTTGGATGTGATTGGCGAAGATGTGGAAGAGTTGGTGGAGGACCACAATGAAGATCTAACCACTGAAGAGCTGCAAGACCTTGAGCTGCAACAACATCAAACGACAACTCAGGAAATTGCTTCAGTGGAGGAAGAGAGATGTAAGGTGCCTTCTTCAGAGATTAAGGAGATTTCTGCAATGTGGAGTAGGGTGCATTCATTTGTGGAGGAACATCACCCTGACAAAGATGTTGCAATCTGTGCTGGCTACTTTTACAATGACAATGCCATGTCCCATTTTAGGGACATTTTAAAGAGCCGCCAGACACAGAGCTCTCTGGACAGATATTTAGTGCCACAGGTGTGCAGTGACTCTCAAGCTGGTCTTAGTGGGATTAAAAGACAAAGAAGGGAAGTGACCCCAGATGAGGACTTCGTACCTGGAGTCCTTATGGAGGGGGATTCCCCTTCCAAAAAATAGGGTCTCTTCCCTCTCCCCTCCTCCCTCTCTTCCATCCAGCAACATCAGTCTTCAATAAAGGTAAGTGCCACATTCATTTCATTCATTTGTGCATGTAAATCTATCTTTAAGGCCCCCCAATTTTTTTTTCCCAACTTCTGGGTTTCTGGAACGGATTAATTGAATTTCCATTATTTCTTATGGGGAAAATGGTTTCAGTTTTCGTGTGTTTCAGTTTTAGTGCATCCCTCAGGAACGGATTAAGCACGAAAACGGAGGGACCACTGTAATGCAATAGTCTGCATAACAATAAATCTTCTATTTTTTGAGTGAATAAAAAATCAAAATAGAAAGCAAGAGTAATATAAGAGGGGCCTAAAGACGTGACTAATGAACAGATAACATCTTATTTTAGTGCCAGGAATGTCTGCATTGTTTTTTCTGGACCCTATTTTGAAATTGACATTTTTTTTATTTTGCATGAAATTGGCGAAATTGCCAAATTCTGACCACTTTATTGGGTAGTTGATATCGGTAAATTGGTGTTTTTTTGTACTCAATCGATAGAACAAATGGAGTTCTAAAGAAATAGCTATGATTTTGGTCGACTGGAACAATGGAATTGGCCGAAAATAGGACTCAAAGTCGGCGAAATCGATGATGCGTATATATCGCTGACATCGTTAACTTTGCGAGAACGTAATTCCGTAAGTTTTCCATCAAATTACATACTTTTGGTGTCATTACCATCGGGAAAAGATTCTCTATCATTTCATAAGAATTTTTTTTTTTTTTTTTCCAAAAATGTTGCGACATAGAATGACAGTTTCAGAAAGGGGCCTCCGACAGTCAAAGGGTTAAATTTTGCAACAACAGGAGAGCACTCAGGATTAGGGGTTGTGACAGTCAAAGGGTTAAGGTATAGCAGCTCTTCAGTAGTTAGTTCTTCATTGTGGTCCTTCACCAACTCTTCCACATCCTCGCCACTAACCTCCAACTCCATGGACTTCCCCAATGCTACAATAGATTCCACAACTGACATAGGGTTGTCAGGGCTAGCCTCAAACCCTTCAAAATCTTTGTCCAGTACACAATCTGGCCACAATTTTCTCCAAGCAGAGTTCATCATCCTGGAAGTCACTCCCTGCCAAGCCTTACCTATAAGGTTTATGCAATGGAGGATATTGAAGTGATCTTTCCAGAACTTTCTTAGGGTCAATTGAGAGTCCGAGGTCATGTCAAAGCACCTTTGAAACATTGCTTTGGTGTAGAGTTTTTTGAAGTTTGAAATGATCTGCTGGTCTGTGGGCTGGAGGAGAGGAGTGGTATTAGGGGGCATGAACTTCACTGTGACGAAATTAAACTCCTTCACCATTTGCTCTTCCAAGTCTTGAGGATGAGCAGGAGCAAGCATTGTCCATTACCAGGAGGCACTTGAGATCCAATTTATTTTCCAGGAGGTATTTCTTCACACTGGGGATAAACACTTCATTGAACCAATCAAGGAAAATTTCCCTCGTAACCCATGCCTTACTGTTAGCCTTCCTCATCACACACAAATTAGCCTTGGCGACACTGTTTTTCTTGAACACTCTGGGATTTTCAGAGTGATACACGAGTAAAGGCTTCACTTTGAAATCCCCACTAGCATTACCACACAACATGAGAGTTAGCCTGTCTTTCATAGGCTTGTGTCCTGGCAGTGCCTTTTCCTCCTCTGTGATGTAGGTCCTCTTTGGCATTTTCTTCCAAAAGAGGCCTGTTTCGTCACAATTGAACACTTGGGGGACAAATTCTTCAGCCTCTACATAGTCCTTGAATTCACATATGAATTTTTCAGCCGCATGTTTGTCAGAACTGGCAGCCTCTCCATGCCTTACAACATTGTGTATGCCACTTCACTTCTTGAAATTTTCGAACCATCCTTTGCTGGCATTGAATTCCCTTAGATCAGCACTCGTTCCAGGCATTTTCTTTACAAGATCGTCATGCAGCTGCCTTGCCTTTTCGCAAATTATCGACTGTGTAACACTATCTCCTGCTAACTCTTTTTGTCTGATCCACACCAGCAACAACTTCTCAACATCTTCGATTATTTACGATCTCTTTTTCGTTAGCATATTCACCCTTTTCGCATAATTAGCTGTTTTGATTTCATTTTTTTCACCACTATGGAAGTGATGGTTGAATGGGCCTTCCCGTTCATCCTGCAGAGCTCCGCCACATGCACTCCACTCATATTTTTCTATGATCTCTTTTTTACTTTTATCATTTTCTCACTTTCTTTACCAAAGGAGCTTTCTTTGGGCCCATGGTGGCTTATTTAGCAGTTGCAAGCACTAAAACAAATGAAATATTAAGAAATGTTTGGTATGAACGCGTGAGGTTATCGTCACTCGCTGAGATACAATGCCAGACTGACTCGGAATGGTGTTTGAGTGCCCGCAGCGGCTGGGAGGCCGCTCGGATGCATTTCATACAACTGCCGATTTCTAAGCCAAATCACAAAAATCAGGCCAATATTTTGGCGAAAAAAGTTGCCGATTTTCAAATTTCATGATATTCAAGGGGGATGAATTTCAAGGGTCCACTGTACACACACCCTTGCACACACTAGGGCCTTAAAGGAAAATCGTGAGAGCATAACAACAATAAAATAAGCAATGGCCTAGACTTGGCCAAAAATACCACCCACATACCTACACCAAACTATGATGACTTGTTCCAGCTGCCACTGTTCTCGTACTGACTAATAAACACACCTCTCCTGCTCCTGTCCTGTCCTGGCTACTCTTCAGGACCAATACACATGCAGTTTCAGAACAAATCTTGGAAACTGACATTATATATGGAGCATTTTTTATACACAATTTTTTACAATTCACTGTGTAATAGTTCATAATGTGTGTTTCTGCTACATCACCATCCATCACCTCTTACCTGGTGTGATGGAATATGTTGGTTCATAATGTGTCTCTCTCTCTAGCACTTGATATAGCTCATGTTTCTCCAAATAAATGCTTGCTGTTCTGAGCATCTTTTGATCTTGGATTTTATAGTATATAATTCTCTATTAAATCTCTTCTTTAGGCCATATCATCACCCTGGGATGTCTGCCTTGCAAGAAGTTTAGATCAAGCTCAAGATGCCAATGAAAACTTACTTCTGATGGCCATGGCTGGTTCTCACCAAATTTGGGGCATATTCCTCTCTGATGGTAAATGGCTTAAAGGATGGTAAGGAAACTCATTATTCATCAGTGATAATGTAATATGAATTAGATAGCAGCATACAGTTGTAACTTCAGTAATGCAGTGGACCCCCAAGTTTCGGTCACCTCGGAAATCAAACTATTATGTAAGTTTAATATTGTAAGTGCTTTTGTATGTGTATTTTTGGGGTCTGAAAGGATTAATCTAATTTACATTTTTCCTTAAGGGAACAAATTCGTTCGGTAATGGCACTTGAACAGCCTTCTGGAATGAATTATGACCGAAACTCGGGGGTCCACTGTATTACAGTACTGTTATACCTTTATCTGGCATGAACTTAATGTTCACCTTCCTACATCTCTCTTATTAACCCTTAACCCTTAAACGGTCCACACGTATATTTACGTTAGCACTGCTACTGCCCCAAACGTAATTTTACGTTTTATTTTTCCTGCCTCCAAATTTGGCACGATTGGCCTGAGATGCCTTGTGAGTATAGAATGGGTCTTAACACTCGGTGTGCGCCATATTAAAAAAATCTGGGACCACTTAGTACCTTGTGGGAGCACCAGTTAATTTGAGGGCCAGCTAGAGCAAACACTTCGGCATACACTATAGATTCACTGATGTCATATCCTATTAACACTCCCCTTTGAAGTGGAAAGTGATGTCAGCAGGCTGGCAGGCCAGCTGGCTGCCTCCCTGCATGGGGACCTGGCTGGCAAACAGCTGGTTGGCTAGCAGCTGGCTGGTCAGCTGGATACCTGATTGGCTGTCTATCTCTGTCTGTCTGTCTGTATCTATCTGTCTCTGTCTCTATCTGTCTCTATCTCACAGGAACACATATGTAAATACAATTATACATAGTGTAAATTACCTAGGATAACTAAAAAAATCAAGACAAAGTGTTATAATGTGCTTGTGATCTGCGTAATACCAGTTGGTTCTTGAGCTACTCTCTGAGACAAACAGACAGAAAGGAGACGACACACAGGCAGACAGAAAGACAGACACACAGACAGACAGATACAGACAGACAAACAGACAGACAGACAGGTTTGCATAACAAATAAAGGGAAGCAATGTAAATAACAAAAAAGGCACAATACCGTGACTGGAACAATACACACATAACCGACATATAAGAGAGAGCTTACGACACGTTTGACTTGGACCATTTACTTTGTAAATGGTCCAAGTCGGAAACGCGTCGTAAGCTCCTCTCTTTTATATGTGCGGGTTGTGTGTGTATGGAAGCAATGTAAGCTGTCAAATGTCATTATGGTAATTACTGGACTGATAAGAAGAGATAAGACTACTGCTCACCCTTCTCTGAAATGTCACCAGAGTCATTAGTGGAGATCAGATGAGATAAGGCAGCGACACAAATCTTTTATTATTATTATTATTATTATTATTATTATTATTATTATTATTAATATTATGCACTTATTATTATTTTTATTATTATTATTATTATTATTATGCACTATTATTATTATTATTATTATTATTATTATTATTATTATTATTATTCACTATTATTATTATTATTCACTATCATTATTATTATTATTATTTTTTTTTTTTTATGCACTATCATTATTATTATTATTATTTGAGTACAATTTCAGTACCTAATATTAGTGTCAGAACAAAGATTAGCTATGAAATCACAAGAACTACTGTAAATTGTGATTATGAGAACATAAAAATTATATAAAATAATAAAAAGTGAAAAAAGGTATATCGGCAACGATTCTGCAAGTGGCAGGACTCCTGTTGCTGTCAGGTGAGCATCCAGTGCCAACTTCTCCGCCTCATATCTCGGTAACTACTGACCCAAATTCTTTTTTTTTTATCCTATAACACTTAAAAAAAATGTGCTCTTTATTTCTCTATAAAAAATTTTTTTTTTTTTTTTTCAAAAAATTCGGGGCACTGCGCGAGGTAACGTAAATATACGTTTGGACCGTTTAAGGGTTAAACGGTCCAAACATATATATACGTTCGCTCGCCCAGTGCCCCGAATATTTTGAAATTTTTTTTTTTTTTTATAGAAATAAAGAGCACAATTTTTTTGTGTTATAGGATAAAAAAAAATTAGGGTCGGTACTTACCGAGATATAAGGCGGAGAAGTTGGCACTGGATGCTCACCTGACAGCAACAGGAGTCCTGCTGCTTGCAGAATTGTTGCCTATATACCTTTTTTTCTCTTTTTTTTTTATTATTTTATATATTTTTTTAGTTCTGATAATTGCAATTTATAGTTGTTCTTGTGATTTCATAGCCAATCTTTGTTCTGACACTAATATTAGGTACTGAAATTGTACTCAAATAAAAATAATAATAATATTAGTGCATAATAATAATAATGATAGTGCATAATAATAATAATAATAATAATAAAGTTCCCATGAAGCATTATGTAAGATGTGTGTCACTGCCTTATCTCATCTTATCTCCACTAATGAAGACTGGTGACATTTGATGAGGGGTGAGGGTAGTCTTATCTTTTCTAATCAGTCAAGTAATTACAGTGATGACATTTGATTAGCTCACACTGCTTCCCTTTATTTGTTACACAAACCTGTGTCTGTCTGTCTGTATCTGTTTGTCTGTGTGTCTGTCCTTCTGTCTGCCTGTGTGTCATCTCCTTTCTGTCTGTTTGTCTCAGAGAGTAGCTCATGAACCAAATGGTATTATGCAGATCACAAGCACATTATATCACTTTGTCTTGATTTTTTGAGTTATCCTAGGTAATTTACACTATGTATAATTGTATTTACGTATGTGTTCCTGTGAGATAGAGACAAAGAGACAGATAGATACAGACAGACAGACAGAGATAGAGACAGCCAATCAGGTACCCAGCTGGCCAGCCAGGCAGCCAGCCAGCTGGCCGGCCAGCCTGCCAACATCATTTTCCACTTAAAAGGAGAGTGTTAATATGACATGACATCAGTGAATCCTTGGTGTTTGCCGCGCTGTTTGCTCTAGCTGGCGCTCAATTTAACTGGTGCTCCCACAAGGTACTAAGTGGTCCCAGATTTTTTTAATATGGCACACACCGAGTGTTAAGACCCATTCTATGCTGACCAGGCATCTCAGGCTAATCGTGCCAAATTTGGAGGCAGGAAAAATAAAACGTAAATATACGTTTGGGGCAGTTGCAGTACTAACGTATATATACGTTTGGACCGTTTAAAGGGTTAAACAAATAATCCTTTATTTTTCCTACATGTACAGTAGTCCTCCTGTATCCGCTGGTGGTACATTCCAAGATCTACCGTGGATGCCTGAAACCGCAGATAGTAGCAAACCCTATATATAAGTCACTTCATTTACATACATACCTATGATAAAATTTAATTGATAAATAACCCACAGTGAGACATTAAGATGTTGATGGTTGGGGATCGTCGATAGTGGACACAGTTCGTTTTTCAACTTTTTGGAAAAACATCATGATAGGAAGTTGTTTCTTTCTTTTCTGCTTATCAAATGAAGCCTCTCCAGTAATTTTTATATTTTTTCAAATTATGCCTATTCCTGAATCTATCCAACCATCCCTTACTTGTTGTAAATGTCTTGGTATCCTTCTCTTCAATGGATTCTTTTTTAGTCTTCGTGTAGGCTTAAGCCCTTTTGCTGTAACATGTTAGTCAACAGGCATACATTCCTTGTTCATATCTTCAGCCTACAAATTTAATGCTTTTTCCACCGTAACTAACACCTTATCATGTATTGTAGACGTAAATGTTGCAGTTTGAGATGCCACAGCAAAACTAGACCAAATTTTTATTTTGTTCTTCACCACCTCATGAATGGAAGATTTGTTTTTGCTGTACATCTTAGTGATCTCAGCATAAGATTCTTTCTTGTTGTGTCAAGTGGAGAATAAGCACTTTTTCACTGATGGGCAGCACTTCATGGCTTCTCTTAGGCATTGAAGAACTGCCACAATCACTACTTTTGTGCTTTGGGGCCATTATTAAGCAAAATTTAGGGTTATTTTCACAACAACACTGGACAGCGAGAATGCTAGATGGTAACTGGATGCGAGTAAAGTAGGCCACCAGAAATTTTATAGCTGAAAGTGTCAGTGATATTTTGTGTTATTGTCCAAAATGCTTTGCATAACTATGGGCCTTTCCATTTATGATACAAACAGTGTAAAGCAATCTCTCTCTTAACATGAATGTATCTTCATGGAATGTAAATTTTTATTTCTGTTTTTAGTATATGTACAGTAGGCTTCCCTCCTATTGCACATCCATCTACTGCATTTCCACCAGTTCATGATTCGCTGTTTGGTAACGTTTGTCTGTCTCTTGTTCGGAAGTGGTTAGCTATCGTAAAGGCACAGAAAATTTTCCTGCATGTTTATGGAACAGTAAGGCCACGTTATCCGTCTCCAGACTCTTTTGTAGCAATAAACAGGAAGCAGCAAGGGAATTTAAGGTAGAGTTAAAAAAAAAAAATTGTCACTGTTCGGTCTCTTCTAGACAAGAAAATTGTTTAGGAAAGGTATGAATAACCGGAGTGTGGTTATAATAGTCACTAAACAGTCAATTAATTATTACCTTATTAGTCTTAAGATAGTCTTAAGTTTGCCTGAAATACTCTGCATACTAAGGGGCTTTCTACATGCACACCTAAATGTCACCCACCTAGATACAAACATTGTATCATGCTGAAATAAAAAATCTGAGCTGACCCATTTTCTGTAGAAAGTTTAAATGGTAAACTGCATTGTACACCACCTTCTCCCATGCCTTACTTAGGTAAATTTATTTAACAAAGTTTCTGGTTAGATTTTATGTACATAATATAGAATTTTTTTACAGTGTTCTTGATGGCACACACATTTTATGGGCACATAAAAAGAACATCATTGTAGGTTTAACCCAGGGGTGGGGAACCCTTTTATGTTGGAAGGCTGCATTGCCCCTTTCAGGGTTCGTGCCGTTGTTCTGCTTGATGAGCTCAGCTCTTTCAGATAAGCTGTGAGCTCTAAATTTGGGACTAGATATGAGAGAATAGATCTATGTGGTAAGTGTGCACCATATAAAAAAAAATCCTGCAGCATGCAGTACACAATGAGAAATAAAAAAAATGTGACTGTGTTTTTGGTTTAAAACAGCAACTTTGTGGCATATTTTCATGTTTTTTGTGGTTGTATTCACAGTTTCTTGGTCTTATTTGATAGATTGAAAGATATATTACAGAAATAGAATGATTTTGATTTTAGGACTGAAAATAGCTTGAAATTGAGCTCAAAGTAGCAGAAATGTTAGATTTTTGCCAATGTTCAAGAGTAAACAAATCACATCACAAGTCCAATACACATCAACTGGTGGGTCTAATATGCATTAACGAATGTGCTGATATTATTTACACAATTATTACAATATTGCATAACAGTTAATCTTCTATTTTTTGGTGTGAATAAAAATTCTGTGTAAATAAAAAATAAAAATGGAATTCATGTGTAAAGTCTTTTAACATAACTCATGAACAGTGAAAATGTTATTTTCGTGTCAGAAATGCCTGCATTGATGGATTTATAATTTCCTAACACGTAGAACACAAAGAGTAGTAGTCAACAGAGTAAAGTCTGAGGCAGCTACTGTGAAAAGCTCTGTTCCACAAGGCACAGTACTTGCTCCCATCCTATTCCTCATCCTCATATCAGACATTGACAGGGATATAAGCCACAGTGCTGTGTCTTCCTTTGCAGATGACACCCGAATCTGTATGACAGTGTCCACCGTTGAAGACACTGCAAGACTCCAAGCAGACATAAACCAAATCTTTAAATGGGCTGCAGAAAACAATATGAAGTTCAATGATGAGAAATTTCAATTACTCAGATACGGAAAACGTGAAGAAATTAAAATCTCATCGGAGTACAAAACTAATTCCAACCACACAATAGAGCGAAAAACTAATGTCAAAGACCTGGGAGTGATCATGTCAGAGGATCTCACCTTCAAGGACCATAACAATGTAGCAATTGCATCTGCTCGAAAAATGACAGGATGGATAATGAGAACCTTCAAAACCAGGGATGCCAAGCCCATGTTGACACTTTACAGATCGCTTGTTCTATCTAGGCTGGAATATTAATGCACACTAACTGCACCTTTCAAGGCGGATGAAATTGCTGACCTTGAAAATGTGCAGAGAACCTTCACCGCACGCATAAGTGCGATAAACCACCTCAACTACTGGAAACGCTTGAAGTTCCTAAACCTGTACTCTCTAGAACGCAGGCGGGAGAGATACATTATTATATACACATGGAAAATTCTCGAGGGCTTAGTACCAAACTTGCACACAAAAATCACTCCGTACGAAAGCAAAAGACTCGGCAGGCGATGTAACATTCCCCCAATGAAGAGCAGGGGTGCCACTAGCACGTTGAGGGACAACACAATAAGTGTGAGGGGCCCAAGATTGTTCAACTGCCTCCCAGCATACATCAGGGGGATTACCAACAAGCCCCTGGCTGTCTTCAAGCAGGCACTGGACAGGCACCTCAAGTCGGTACCTGATCAGCCGGGCTGTGGTTCGTACGTTGGACTGCGTGCGGCCAGCAGTAACAGCCTGGTTGATCAGGCTCTGGTCCAACAAGAGGCCTGGTCACAGACCGGGCCGCGGGGGCGTTGACCCCTGGAATTCTCTCCAGGTAGACTCCAGGTAGATTGTTTATTTTGGACCCTATTTTGAAATTGTGTGAAATTGGCCAAATTATCAGTTTCTGATCACTTTATTGGGTAGTTGAAATAGTTGATTGGGCAATTTTTTGTGCTCAATCAATAAAATAGAAGTAATACTAGCAAAATAGCTAAGAATTTGGTCAACTGGAACAATGCAGTTAGCCTAAAATAGGAATCAAAGTGGGCAGAATCGCTGATGCGTAAATATCGCTGACACAGTCAAATTTGCAATAGCATAATATTGTCAATTTTCTATCAAATTTCATATTTTTTGTTTTATTACCTTCAGAAAAAAATACAATTTTTTTTTTTTAAATTCTTGGACTCTGTGGTTAAGTTTCAGATCAGGGGTCTGGACCCTGAAAGGGTTAAAGTTAGCTGTAATCTAATAAGAAATTTTGATTATATATATGTACTGCAAAATGTCAGTTATTTTGTAAAAAGTTAATTATTATATAACTTCAAGAAAAGTAATTCATTCAAAAGGGTGCAGTTAATGCTGTAAAATGCCACAGGTTCCCCACCCCTGGTATAACCTATGATACTCCAATAAAGTCAAACACTAAGAACATAAGAACATAAGACATAAGAAAGGAGGAACACTGCAACAGACCTGTTGGCCCATACTAGGCAAGTCCTTCACATTCCATCCCACTAACAAGATATTTGTTCAACCCAATCTTCAGTGCTACCTAAGAAATAAGCTTTGATAATTCTATTTACTCATGTGCAATTCCCACTCAAATCCAACCCCTCTCACTCATGAATTTATCCAACCTAAATTTGAAACTACCCAAGGTCCTTGCTTCAATAACCCTACTAGGCAGACTGTTCCACTCATCAACTACCCTATTTCCAAACCAATACTACCCACCTTCGCACCCGTTGGCAACAATGCTGGTCTGACCTGCTAAATAACAAACTTCATTCTATTAAACCGAGTACAGTGGTACCCCGACTTACAATGGTCCCCAAACTCACCCTTTTATGTAAGTTTATTTTTTTAAATGCTTTTGTAAGTGTAATTTTGGGGGTCTAAAAGGACTAGTCTATTTTACATCATTTCTTATGGAGATAAATTCGTTTGGTAATGGCACTTGAACAGCATTCTGGAATGAAAAAATATCGTAAGTCGGGGTACCACTGTATAGGTTTCTGGCCTTCTTCTTGTCACCAATGTCGAGGTTGGGAGACTACACTCTCCTGTCTTCGCATTGGCCACACTCGTCTTACGCACGGGTATCTCATGGAGAGGCTCCCTGCCCCTCTCTTTGAGCATTGTCAGGTTCCAGTGTCTGTTCGACATATTCTGTTGGACTGTCCACTTTATCAACGAGCACGCAGAATTTACCTCCAACGGCGTCTTCGCTCTGCGGCCCTTTCTTTACCTTCCCTTCTTGCTGATGGACCCTCCTTTAATCCTGACTCTCTCGTTGACTTTTTGACAGAAACTGACTTACTACACAAACTCTGAAATATACCTCTAGCACCTCCCTCAGTCCCTTCTACCTCGATCTCTTGCTACCCTCTATCCCTGCACTATCCACTATCCTGTGAATGAATGGTTCAGAGAACCGACGAGTTTGTAAATTAGACACATACGTATGTAACACTTGGGTATCTTTATTGAGGAAACGTTTCGCCACACAGTGGCTTCATCAGTCCATACAAAGGAGAATCGTGAAGAACAGGAGGAGTGTGAGGTTGTCAGTCCCTCAATCTCAAAGTGTTACATATGTGTCTAATTTATCCACTATCCTGCTGTACTCCATACCCTACCAAGACAGCAATGCCTAAGCGTACGTAATAAGTCAAACAGATTACTGGGATTTATATCAAGAAGTGTAAGCAACAGAAGTCCAGAGGTTATGTTACAGCTTTATACATCGTTAGTAAGGCCTCACCTTGATTACGCAGCTCAGTTCTGGTCTCCATATTAAAGAATGGATATTAATTCGTTAGAAAACATTCAGCGTAGAATGACTAAATTAATACATTACTAGTTCTCCTAGAAGTCATAATATTACTACACTGGGACTTCACTGTTTTTCCCCCATAACCCATACCACTAACTTTTTCTAGTTTAAAGCCCTAACAGCTCCCTCCACTGCAGTTGCCATTGCCCCCACCCCAGATCTAGATAAGTGAACCCCATCCCTGGCATACATGTCATTTCTGCCATAGAAGAGGTCCCAGTTGTCAATGAATGTTACTGCATTTTCCTTACAGTATTTGTCCAGCTAGCAGTTGACACCAATTGCCCTGGACAACCATTCATTTCCAACTCCTCTTCTTGGTAAAATACCACATATGACAGGGTTCCCACCCTTCTTTATAAAGTCTATTGCTGATCTATACCTGCTAGTGAGGTTCTCACTCCTACGTCTGCCAACATCGTTGCCTCCAGCACTGAGACAGATAATAGGATTGCTCCCATTACCTCTCATGATGTCGTCCAGACGGCTCACAATATCCTCCATCCCAGCTCCAGGAAAGCAAACCCTCTGTCTCCTACTTCTATCTTTCAAGCAGAAGGCTCTATCCATGAACCTAATCTGACTATCCCCAACAAGAACAATGTTCTTACCTTCCTTGGTGTCGTTCGTCGTGATGTTCCCAGTAGTCGACTCACATTCATCGGGTAACACAGAGAATCGGTTAGATGTTTCCACAACAGTTTCCTGGATCTTCGTTGATTCTACCTCTCCATCCGTCCTCTTGAACCTTAACTTTGTCCCATGCGTTCCAGCCACTGTCCAGGTTCCTTTCTTGGCTTGAGGATTCTCAACAGGAGGATTACTACGAATCCTCTTGTTTTCCTCAGTCAGTCGCTGTATCTCAAGCTTAACTACCCTCAGTTCTTCCTTCAGCTGCTGGTAGAGTAGCTCAAGAGAGGACATCTTGTTCAGATTCACAGAGAGCACACAAGACACGTCTTCACAGAGCTAAGTACAGGTCAGGTCTGAGTAATGAGTATCTACACTTCATTACAGCCAACTAGGCCTAGTTAGGCAACACTTAACTTCTCCACACATTTCTAAATCAACAAGGAACAACATCTACACTGTAAAATGTAAAAGAAAGGCTTTATTAATTTTGACGAACGAAGAATTAAAAAGTTGTTAGGCTTTTTTCTAAGTGTCATGGAACATAATCCAGTTTTTCCCATAAGTTGTTCACTCCACCTCTGTGTTATCATGTGTAGCTTCAATTTCAGGAAGACAGCCTTCCCAAAAAGGTGAGGGCCTACTGTACATTAAAAAAAGAGGGTACCTGTATGAATGGGAAATTTTAAATGAGAATTAATAAACATTGCTGTAGTAATACTTACCCAGTAAAGTTGATTAATTCATATATTTAACTCTTTCACTGTCTGTGCCGTAGAACTACCACTTCAAGCCAGTGTTGGTGCCGTAGTATTACACCACAATTCTAGCGGCTTCAAATCTAGCGGGGAGTCTCATTTGATAGAATGGAAGATATATTACAGAAAAAGAGGTAATTTTGATTGGTTTTACAATGAAAAGTACCTTGAAATTGAGTTCAAATTAGTGGAAATGTTTGATTTTTGCTGATGTTCAAGAGTAAACAAATGACGTCACCGTCCAATACGTGTCCAACTGGCCAGTCTAATACGCAGTCATGAATGGGTTGACATTATTTATACAATTATTGCAATAATGCAGTAGTATGTATAACAGTAAATCTTTTATTTTTTGTGTGAATAAAAATTCAAAATGGAAAGCAAGAGTAGTATAAGAGGGGCCAGAGATGGGACTAATGAACAGAGAAAATGTTATTTTAGTTCCAGGAATGTCTGCATTGTTTATTCTGGACCCTATTTTGAAATTAGCATCTTTTGAAATTTGTGTGAAATTGGCCAAATTGCCAATTTCTGACCACTTTATTGGGTAGTTAAAATTGGTAAATGGGCGGTTTCTTGTACTCAGTCGATAGAACAAATGGAGTTCTGGCGAAATAGCTATGAGTTTGGTCAACTGGAACAATGGAATTGGCCGAAAATAGGGCTCAAATTGGGCAAAATCGCCGATTGTGTATATATCGTCGAGACCGCTAACTTTGGGAGAGCATAATTCCATAAGTTTTCCATCAAATTTCATACTTTTGGTGTCACTACCACCAGGAAAAGTTTCTCTATCATTTCATAAGAAATTTTTTTTTTTTAATTCTTCGACACTGAGAGCAAGTTTGTGAGCAGGGGTCTTGACAGTGAAAGGGTTAAGGATAGATTAGATTTCATGATGAACATATCCCTCCATTTTATAATTTCCAGTTCATACAGTAAGGGAACTGTTGTACGTTTAGCTGGCAGTGGAGCTGAAGAGAACAGAAATACTTCTTACCCTGTTCGAGCTGGATTTGCTCAGCCCTCAGGACTTGCAGTAGGCACTCATTCAGGAACTTCAGTGCTTTATATTGCTGACTCTGAGAGTTCTTCAATAAGGAGAATGAGCTTAGCAGATGGTGCTGTGAAGGCTGTTGTTGGAGCAGCTCGTGATCCTCTTGTAAGTAATTATTTTGTTTTCATCTTTTTTCCAGATTTTTTTATATAATGCAAATTCTTTATTATTGAGCATATAACTAATATAGATTGTTTAAAAATTTATCATATCAACAATATATCATCAAGATGGGATGACCCTCCAAAAAAATGAAACACATTCATCATTATTTAGTCAATAACTGTTTTGTCAGAAGTGCAGACATCACAATTCTAAAGTTTCTCTGAATTACAGTATCATCCCCTGATTCCTTCAGAGTGGGAAGTAAAGGTTCTGAAGAAATATATTTTCTTGATTCCCTCTGAACATATTTATAGTATTGTATTGACGAAATAATTTAACTTCTTTATAAATTTGTGGAGGATCTGTTTGCCTATGGTGATGTTGATGGCATTGGCATTGATGCAAAACTACAACATCCTTTGGCTGTGGCTACTGTTGGAGATTGTGTATATTTGGCTGACTCATATAATCATAAGGTAAGTTCCTAGTAGCGCTACAACAGTCTACCTTCTTTTTCATTCACAACTATAAAATCTAATTTCTGCTTATGACTCGCTCAGACAATAAATGTGTACTTCCCTACATTAGTGTTTATTTATTTTAATTTCTTTATATATGAAAAGTAAGTAACTACTTAGACTAAAAAATATAACTCAGGTAGAGAGATATACAGTGTACATACTATTTCAGCTACAGTCAGAGATCCACTTACGTCTCTGGCTGAGACTGGAGTATACACATCTCTTTTTACCTGTCTTGCTTATAATAATAATAATACAGTGGTACCTCGACATACGAGCAGCTCCAAACTCGAACACTTATGTAAGTGTAAGTGTAAGTGTATTTTTGGCAGTCTGAAATGGATTAATCTAATTTACATTATTCCTTATGGGAACAAATTCGTTCGGTATCGGCACTTGAACAGCCTTCTGAAACGAATTAAGCTTGTAACTCGAGGTACCACTGTAATTATTTTTATTTTAACATGATACATGTTTGTACAAAGGAGTATAACAGTTTGGTGTACATGCCCAAAGCCCCTTTAATATGCAGAGCATTTTGGGTAGACTTAAGACTAACTTAAGATTAATAAGGCAATATCAGTGTAATAACTGTAAATATGTTAACATAACTCACTACTAGTTGTTAATATCTACAACACACACTGCACCATCCAGGGAGGTACTATCGTCCTGCCAAGTGAGTGTAAAACGAAAGCCTGTAATTGTTTTACATGATGGTAGGATTGCTGGTGTCTTTTTTCTGTCTCATAAACATGCAAGATTTCAGGTACATCTTGCTACTTCTATTTACACTTAGGTCACACTACACATTCATGTACAGTGGTCCCTCGGTTTTCGCCGAGAATTCGTTCCAGAATGCTGCTCAAGTGCCATTACCGAACGAATTTACTTCCTTAAGAAATAATGTCACGTAGGTTAGTCTATTTCAGACCCCCAAAAATACACTTGCAACAGCACTTACGAAAATACACTTACATAAATGTTCGAGTTTGGAGATGCACGAAAACCGAGGGACCACTGTACAAGCATATATATACACACCCCTCTGGGTTTTCTTCTATTTTCTTACTAGTTCTTGTTCTTATTTCCTCTTATCTCCATGGGGAAGTGGAACAGAATTCTTTCTCCGAAAGCCATGTGTGTCGTAAGAGGCGACTAAAATGTATATATTGCTAAATGTAAAAGGAGAAACTTTCATTTTTTCTTTTGGGCCACCCTGCCTCGGTGGGAAACGGCCGACGTGTTGAAAGAAAGAAGAACAACTCACTACTAGTTGTTAACATCTACAACACACACTGCACCATCCAGGGAGGTACTATCGTCCTGCCAAGTGAGTGTAAAACGAAAGCCTGTAATTGTTTTACACGATGGTAGGATTGCTGGTGTCTTTTTTGTGTCTCTTAAACATGCAAGATTTCAGGTATGTCTTGCTACTTCTACTTACATTTAGGTCACACTACACAGCCATGTACAAGCATATATATATACACACACCCTTCTGGGTTTTCTTCTATTTTTCTTACTAGTTCTTGTTCTTGTTTATTTCCACTTATCTCCATGGGAAAGTGGAACAGAATTCTTCCTCCGTAAGCCATGTGTGTTGTAAGAGGCGACTTCAGTGCCGGGAGCAAGGGGCTAGTAACCCCTTCTCCTGTATATACTACTAAATGTAAAAGGAGAAACTTTCGTTTTTCCTTTTGGGCCACCCTGCCTCGGTGGGATACGGCTCTTTAGATGTACAGTGGACCCTCGGTTAACGAAAGGTCCCGTTAACGAAAGTTTCGGAAAACGAAAGCTTTTTTCGTAATCGGTTAGCGAAAAATTCCTCGGTTACCGAAAGGTATTAGACGTGTCCGCCTGCTCCACGCAAGCGCAGGACGCTAGTGAAGCGTTGTTTACCATTGAGAGAACATTACCTAGCGCGCTCTTTCAAAGATTCACAATATATTTGGTGTCTTTTTTGGTGGTTTAGTTATTGCCACTGTGAAATAAGTCACCATGGGTCCAAAGAAGCTTCCTAGTGGCACCCCTGTGGTAAAGAGAGTGAGGAACACCATCAAACTGAAGAAGGAAATCATAGAAAAATATGAGAGTGGTGTACGTCTGAGTGATCTTGCCAGGATGTACAAGAAAAATCCATCTACTATCGGCACTATCCTGGCACAGAGAAATGAGATCAAGGAAGCTAATGTTGCAAAAGGGGTTAATTTTTTAACAAAACAAAGATCGAAAACAGTGGATGAGGTTGAGAAGTTGTTGTTGGTGTGGATCCATGAAAAACAGAGAGCAGGTGATAGTATTTCTATGGCGATAATTTGTGAAAAGGCAAGGAAGTTGCACGCAGATCTTGTGAAGACAATGCCTGGAACCAGTGGTGAGGCGAGTGATTTTAAAGCCAGCAAAGGCTGGTTTGAGAAGTTTAAGAAACGTAGTGGCATACACAATGTTGTGAGGCAGCCAGCTCAGACAAACGTGCAGCTGAAAAATTTGTGCACGAATTCAAGGGGTTCGTAGAGGCTGAACAATTCCTCCCCCAACAAGTGTTTAATTGTGATGAAACAGGCCTGTTTTGGAAGAAAATGCCCAACAGGACCTACATTACTCAGGAGGAAAAGGCACAGCCAGGACACAAGCCTATGAAAGACAGGCTAACTCTTATGATGTGTGCCAATGCCAGTGGTGATTTTAAAGTGAAGCCTTTACTGGTGCATCACGCAGAAAATCCCAGACCCTTCAGGAAACACGGTGTTGACAAGAATAAATTGTGTGTGCATTGGAAAGCTAACACCAAGGCATGGGTCACTACGGAGATTTTCAAGGAATGGTTGACTGGAGTGTTTGGCCCTAGTGTGAAGAAATACCTCCTGGAAAAGAAATTGCCACTCAAGTGCCTCCTGCTACTGGACAATGCTCCTGCTCATCCTCACAACTTGCAAGAGTTGTTGCCTGACAACATAAATTTCATCAGAGTGAAGTTCTTGCCTCCTAACACCACTCCTCTCCTCCAGCCCATGGACCAGCAGGTCATTTCCAACTTCAAGAAACTGTACACCAAAGCACTGTTTCAGAGGTGCTTTAATATGACCAATGACTCTGAATTGACCCTAAGAGAGTTCTGGAAAGAACACCTCAATATCGTGCATTGCATAGGCCTTATAGGTAAGGCTTGGGAGGAAGTGACTTCCAGGACTCTGAACTCTGCTTGGAGACCACTGTGGCCGGATTGTGTCCAAGAGAGGAATTTTGAAGGATTTGAGGCTGACCCTGACCCTGACGACCCTGTGCCTGTTGTGGAACATGTTGTGGAAGATATTGTGGAATTGGGGAACAGCCTGGGGTTGGAGGTGAGTGGTGAGGATGTGGAAGAGTTGGTGGAGGAGCACAGGATAGAGCTAACAACTGAAGAGCTGCAAGAGCTTCATCTGGAACAGCAACAGACCGCAGCTGAGGTTATTGCTTCACAGGAAGAGAGAGAGAGAGATAAGGAGGTGCCTTCTTCAGTGCTTAAGGAGATGTGTACAAAGTGGAATGAGTTGCAGACATTTGTTGAAAGATACCACCCTGAGCAAGCTGAAATGAGCCTTCTGTGCAACCACTTCAGTGACAGAGCCATGTTGTACTTCAGAAAAGTGTTGAAGAGTCGCCAGAAACAGAGGACTCTGGACAGCTACTTCACTAGGCAGGGGTCTAGTGACTCTCAAGCTGGTTCTAGTGGCATTAAAAGACCAAGAAGGGAAGTAACCCCAGAGAGGGACTTGTCACCTGAAGTCCTTTTGGAGGGGGATTCACCTTCCAACCACTAACACCTACTCCAGTCATCATCTATATCTTCCAGATGCCTGCAAGTCTCTTCAATAAAGGTAAGTAAATGTTATTTTTTTTTATTTTGAGTGATTATTTTTTTGTGGAACGAATTAATTGTATTTACATTATTTCTTATGGGAAATAAGGTTTCAGATAACGAAAGATTCAGATTAAGAAATAGCTCCTGGAACGGATTAATTTCGTTAACCGAGGGTCCACTGTATAAACATTTCTTAAATATATAATTTTTTGAGACCAAATATTGAACATAATTGTTGACTTATTACAGTTACTCACCTCTGATATTTGTAGAAATTTCTGACAGTGTGAATAAAAATATACTTTAGTAAATAATAAATTTAATTTTTATGATAATGATATAATCTTTATTTTTGTAAAGTTACATAATATAATTAATACAGGAAAAGTTGACATTTTTTTCATACTTTATGCAGAGCATTTTGAGCAGCCTTAAAATTAACTTATAACTATAGACATTTTTGAGATTGTTGAATATATTATTTGTGAAATGAGAATATTGAAATAACCTTAAATTGTAACAGATAAAGGTTGTACAACCACTGGGCAAGACGTATAAAGTAAGCACAGTGGCTGGAGGCTCAAGTACACACAAGACTGAAAATAATGTTAAGGAGTCAAAGGTATGTAGGCCTCAGTTTATTCTAGTTGGTGTGTCTTTTAGATTTATATGACATACATCTTGTGGAGTATCTTAGGGTTTGTCTTTTAGATTTATATGACATACATCATGTGGAGTATCTTAGGGCTTGACTTTTAGATTTATATGACATACATCTTGTGGAGTATCTTGGGGCTTGTCTTTTAGATTTATATGACATACATCTTGTGGAGTATCTTGGGGATTGTCTTTTAGATTTATATGACATACATCTTGTGGAGTATCTTAGGGCTTGTCTTTTAGATTTAGATGACAAACATCTTGTGGAGCATCTTAGCAAGACTTATTTAACTACTACAGAGGAAATTATTTAACCCCTGTACTCCTATGACAGTTTTAGCTTATATCAAAGCATATACAGTAGAACGTCATTTAGCACGAGATTATGTTGCACGTTACCGGTATTGCACGATTTAAGATTTGCGACACATTATCATCTTACACGACGTAAAGATGATATTACACGGTTCGGCAGGAGGGGAAAAATTTTGAGCGCATGCTTATTTACTGCCTAAGAATCCTCATGCTTTGAGGAAAAGGAATTTGTTTTTTCCTTCCTGCAAACTAAGTTTATTCAGATACACGGGGCCAGGAGCTGAGTCTCGACCCCTGCAACCACAATTAGGTGAGTACAGTTACATACATTATCATACATAGCAGCATATGTGTAGAGAACCTAGGATAACCCAAGTCAGTCAATGGAAATACTGTCACTCTGACTTTTTTGGGTTATCCTAGGTTCTCTACACATATGCTGCTATGTATGATAATCTTCGTAACTGTATCTGTGTATACCTGAATAAACTTACTTACAGTTTGTGGGAAGGAAAAACAAATAACCATTCTCACAAGCAGTCTTGTTGTTGTGGTTCAGCAGACACCACCCGCCTTACCCAGCCACCACGGACCCCACCATCCCAACATTTGTACGTATTTCATACGCGTCAAGAAGTCCTGGCTACAAGCCAGCTGTGTTTGTGAATAAGAGTGAATTGTGTTTTGATCTTGAATTAACGAAGAAAACACAGATATTAGACAAGACATAACCCGTGGCCGTAATGAAGTGTTACTTTGTACACATAAAAAGATGTAAACATAAGTTTGTGTGACTGACTTGACTGACTGACTTGACTGACTGACTTGACTTGACTGATTGAATGACTGACTGACTGAATGACTTGAGTGACTGACTTGACTGACTGACTGAATGACTTGACTGAATGACTTGACTGACTGACTTGACTGAATGACTTGACTGATTTACTGAATGACTTGACTGACTTACTGAATGACTTGACTGACTTACTGAATGACTTGACTGACTTACTGAATGACTTGACTGACTTACTGAATGACTTGACTGACTTACTGAATGACTTGACTGACTGAATGACTTGACTGACTTACTGAATGACTTGACTGACTTACTGAATGACTTGACTGACTTACTGAATGACTTGACTGACTTACTGAATGACTTGACTGACTTACTGAATGACTTGACTGACTTACTGAATGACTTGACTGACTTACTGAATGACTTGACTGACTTACTGAATGACTTGACTGACTTACTGAATGACTTGACTGACTTACTGAATGACTTGACTGACTTACTGAATGACTTGACTGACTTACTGAATGACTTGACTGACTTACTGAATGACTTGACTGACTTACTGAATGACTTGACTGACTTACTGAATGACGACTGACTTACTGAATGACTTGACTGACTTACTGAATGACTTGACTGACTTACTGAATGACTTGACTGACTTACTGAATGACTTGACTGACTTACTGAATGACTTGACTGACTTACTGAATGACTTGACTGACTTACTGAATGACTTGACTGACTTACTGAATGACTTGACTGACTTACTGAGTGACTTGACTGACTTACTGAGTGACTTGACTGACTTACTGAATGACTTGACTGACTTAATGACTGACTTGACTGACTTAATGACTGACTTGACTGACTTAATGACTGACTTGACTGACTTAATGACTGACTTGACTGACTTAATGACTGACTGACTGACTGACTTAATGACTGACTGACTGACTTAAAGTTAGACACTCAGTTCAACCATCGACTTAAGTTCAAAAACTTCTACTATCCACCTCATCCCAGTAGGGCCACAGCATAACTCTCCACTCTCTTCACAATCATCCATAAACACCAGCACCCACAATTTAAGGTAAATACTATTACTTCTATTACATTTGTAGTCTTAAGCAGTAAAAACAACATAATACATCACGATAATGAACTACAATTACATATTCACTTTTATTTTTTGAAAGATCTGTTGGTCTAAAAAAAACTTGTTTGGCTTTTTGGGGACTCCCAGGAACGTAACCCTATTTTTCTTATTAGTTCTTTTAATTATTTAACACAAAATTATCTAACACGACTTTTTCAGGAACGTAACTATCGTGCTAAATGACGTTCTACTGTATTCCATAGGCATTCCTCCTCACATTTTTTTTTTATATTTTTTCACTAATGTGACTGTTTCCCATCAAAGCAGGATGGCCCAAATAAAGGAAACACATTGAGCATAGCTCAATCAATTGTTGTCTTGCCATGAGTGTACAGATATCACAAATCAAAGGACTTTTTGAACTGCAACACCTTCTCCCATCCTTCATAGTGCATTCACTGTACCTCCTATTCCATGGTATGCACAGCATTGTATGTGTTAGTGTTGGCAATGCATGTAATGGTGATTTGAGTGATTAACATTATCTTAACACATTGAGTTCACACTTGGGCCTGATGGTCCCAAATCTCTTGATAGACTGACCAGTACACACACAACCCGCACATATAAAAAAGAGAGGAGCTTACAACGACGTTTCGGTCCGACTTGGACCATTTACAAAGTCACACTAACACACAGGACAGGAAGAAGGGGTATTTATAGGCAGTTCATCAGAGAGCACAAGAACGACAGCTTCATATCAGACACTTTCTTAAGCATCATGACATGTGTACCTTGTGTGCCATCCTACGACCATCTCCATTTTAACCCTTTCAGGGTTGGTCCCATTGTATCACGGCTTTGAAGCCAGTGTTGGTTCCATAGTACAACGCTTGAGCTCAGCTCACTCAGATAAGCTGTGAGTGATAAATTTGGGGCTATATATGAGAGAATGGGTCTATGCAGTAAGTGTGGTGCACCATATAAAAAAATCCTGCAGCACGCAGTGGATAATGAAAAAAAACTGCGACTGTGTTTTTGGTTTAAAACAGTGATTTTGCGGTGTATTTTCATATGGTTTTTATTGTTGAATTCTCGGTTTCTTGGTCTCGGTTGATAGAATGGAAGATTTATTACAGAAATAGAGATGATTTTGATTGGTTTCTGAATGGAAAGTAGCTTGAAATTGAGCTCAAAATAGTGGAAATGTTCATTTTTTGCCAATTATTCCAGAGTATATAAATAACGTCACTTGTCCAGTACACATCCAACGGGCCAGTCTAATACGTATTTAGGAATGCACTGACATAATTTATACAATTATTACAATAATTCAGTAGTCTGCATAACAGTAAATCTTCTATTTTTTGTGCAAATAAAAATTCAAAATGGAAAGCAAGCGTAAGAGGGGCCTGGAGACATGACTAATGAACAGAGAAAATGTTATTTTAATGCCAGGAATGTCTGCATTGTTTATTCTAGACCCTATTTTGAAACTCATTTCTTGAATTTTGTGTGAAATTGGCCAAATTAACAATTTCTGATCACTTTATTGAGGCAGTTTCTTGTACTCAATAGAATGGAGGACATACTGACGAAATAGCTAATAATTTGGTAACTGGAACAATGGAATTGACCTAAAATCGAACTCAAAGTGGACAAAATCCCCAATGTGTAAATATCGCTGACACAGCAAAATTTGTGAAAGCATAATTTCATCAGTTTTCCATCAGGGGTCATGACCCTGAAAGGGTTAAAGCACATTATAATTTATTAACTGACTCTTAATTTTCTGCATCAGTTGTAACTCCCTCTCCTTCCTTGTTTCATGTCAGGTTTAGCCCTTGATGCAAAGAATAATAATAATATGTAAACAAAGAATGAAGGAAAGTAAAAGTGAACATAGGAAAGAGCAGGGAGAAGAGGGTAACATAAAATTTACATAATGAATGATTTATTATCAGATTGGAGGGAGGGAGTATGGAGGAAGTGAATGTGTTCAGATATTTGGGAGTGGACTTGTCAGCAGAAGGGTCTATGAAAAACGAGGTGAACCATAAAATTGACTAGGGATAAAAGGTGAGTGGTTCACTGAGGAATCTGTGGAGACAGAAGGTTTTCCATGGAAGCAAAGAGTATAGTGGTATCATCTCTTTTGTATGGGTGTGAAGCATGGGTTGTGAATGTTGCAACAAAGAGAAGGCTGGAGGCAGTTGAGATGTTGTGTCTGAGGGCAATGTACCATTTGAATACAGTGGACCCGGTGTTAGTAGTCATCGAAGTTCGTAATATTCGGTGTTCGTAACGTTTTTTCGTAAAATATTGGTTCAGAGATCGTAATTCCGCTCGGTAATCGTAATTCATCCCAGATGCGTACGCCCGGCCCAAGCCATTTTGTCATTATTCCATTGTTTTTAGTGCTTGCAACTGCTAAATAAGCCACCATGGGCCCAAAGAAAGCTCCTATTGCCAGCCCTGTGGTAAAGAAGGTCAGAAACATGGTAGAACTGAAAAAAGAGATCATTGCAAAATATGAAAGTGGAGTACGTGTCACTGAGCTGGCCAGGATGTATGGCAAAGCCCATACAACCATCGCTTCCATCGTGGCCAAGGGAAATGAAATCAAGGAAGCTGTTGTTGCGAAAGGTGCAAGTATGGTCACAAAACAGAGATTGCAAATACTGGAAGATGTGGAGACTTTGTTGTTGGTGTGGATCACCGAGAAAGAATTAGTAGGAGATAGTGTTACGCAGACGATAATATCTGAAAAAGCAAGGCAGTTGCATGGTGATCTCGTCAAGAAAATGCCTGCAACGAGTGCTGAAGTGAGCGAATTTAAAGCCAACAAAGGCTGGTTTGACAGATGTAAGAAGTGTAGTGGCATACACTGTGATAAGGCATGGTGAGGCAGCCAGTTCAGACAAATGTGCGGCTGAAAAATATGTGCATGAATTCAAGGGGTACATAGAGGCTGAACAATTCAAACCCCAACAAGTGCTCAGTGACAAAACAGGCCTGTTTTGGAAGAAAATGCCAAACAGGACCTACATTACACAGGAGGAAAAGGCACTGCCAGGACACAAGCCTATGAAAGACAGGCTACCTCTTATGTTGTGTAGTAATGCTAGTGTGGATTTCAAAGTGAAGCCTTTACTCGTGTATCACTCTGAAAATCCCAGAGTGTTCAAGAAGTACAGTGTTGCTAAGGCTAATTTGAGTGATGTGGAAGGCTAACAGTAAGGCATCGGTCACGAGGGAAATTTTCTTGATTGGTTCAATGAAGTGTTTGGCCCCATTGTGAAGAAATACCTACTGGAAAATAAATTGGAACTCAAGTGCCTCCTGGTAATGGACAATGCTCCTGCTCATCCTCGAGACTTGGAAGAGCAAATTGTGTAGATGAATGGTTCAGAGAACCGACGAGTTGGTAAATTAGACACACATGCAACACTTGGGTATCTTTATTGAAGAAACGTTTCGCCACACAGTGGCTTCATCAGTCCATACAAAGGAGAATTCTATTCAAGATTGTTGGACTGACAACATCGACTCAAGGTTGAGGGACTGACCACCTCATACTCCTCCTGTTCTTCACGATTCTCCTTTGTATGGACTGATGAAGCCACTGTGTGGCGAAACGTTTCTTCAATAAAGATACCCAAGTGTTGCATATGTGTCTAATTTACCAAGAGCAAATTGTGGAGGAGTTTCGTTTCATCAAAGTGAAGTTCTTGCCCACCTAATACCACTCCTCTCCTCCAGCCCATGGACCAGCAGGTCATTGCAAACTTCAAGAAACTGTACACCAAAGCAACGTTTCAAAGATGCTTTGACATAACCTCGGACACTGAATTGACCCTAAGAGAGTTCTGGAAAGATCACTTCAGTATCCTCCATTGCATAAACCTTATAGGGAAGGCTTGGGAGGAAGTGACTTCCAGGACTTTGAACTTTGCTTGGAAAAAATTGTGGCCAGACTGTGTCCCAGAGAAGGATTTTGAAGGGTTTGGGGCTGACCCTCAAGACTCTGTGCCTGTTGTGGAAAAAATTGTGGCACTGGGGAAGTCCATGGGGTTGAAGGTTAGTGGCGAGGATGTGGAAGAGTTGGTGGAGAGCCACAATGAAGAGCTAACCACTGCAGATCTGCAACAGCAACAGACCGCAGCTCGGGAAATTGCTTCAGAGGAGGAGGAAGAGAGATGGAAGACGGTGCCTTCTTCAAAGATTATGGACATTTGTGCAAAGTGGAGTGAGGTGCAAAGATTTATGGATGAACTTCACCCTGACAAAGCTGTTGCAGGCCGTGTTGGCATCATGTACAATGACAATGTGGTGTGCCATTTTAGGCAAGTTTTAAAGACATGCCAGAAACAGAGCTGTCTGAAACAATTTTTTGAGCGACAGGGGTCCAGTGACTCTCAAGCTGGTCCTAGTGGCATTAAGAAACAAAGTAGGGAAGTAACCCCAGAAAAGGACTTGCTACCTGAAGTCTTTATGGAAGGGGATTCGCCTTCCAAACAATATGCGAAACCCCATACAACCATCGATTCTATCGTGGCCAAGAAAAAGGAAATCAAGGAAGCTGTTGTTGCGAAAGGTGCAAGTATGATCACAAAACAGAGATCGCACATACTGGAAGATGTGGAAACTTTGTTGTTGGTGTGGATCACCGAGAAACAATTAGCAGGAGATAGTATTATGCAGTTGATAATATGTGAAAAAGCAAGGCACCTGCATGATGATCTTGTAAAGAAAATGCCTGCAACAAGGTAAGTGTCATGTTATTATTGTTTTATTCTTCAAGTCTCATTGTTTTCTGTATAATTAAATGTACAGTCAACCCTCCGTTTTCATGCTTAATCCGTTCCTGAGGGATTGACTAAAACTGAAACACACGAAAACTGAAACCATTTTCCCCATAAGAAATAATGGAAATTCAATTAATCCGTTCCAGAAACCCAGAAGTTTGAAAAAAAAAATTTTGGGGGGCCTTAAAGATAGATTTACATGCACAAATGAATGAACTCAATGTGACACTTACCTTTATTGAAGACTGATGTTGCTGGATGGAAGAGAGGGAGGAGGGGAGAGGGAAGAGAGGCTATTGTTTGGAAGGGGAATCCCCTTCCATAAGAAATTTAGGTACCAAGTCCTTATCCGGGGTCACTTCCCTGCATGCCTGCTACACTCCCTCCCTGTCTGCTACACTCCCTGCATGCCTGCTACACTCCCTCCCTGCCTGCTACACTCCCTCCCTGCCTGCTACACTCCCTCCCTGCCTGCTACACTCCCTCACTGCCTGTTACACTCCCTCACTGCCTGTTACACTCCCTGCTTTTCTGCTACACTTCCTGCATACCTGCTACACTTCCTGCATACCTGCTACACTCCTTGCATACCTGCTACACTTCCTGCATACCTGCTACACTCCCTGCATACCTGCTACACTCCCTGCATACCTGCTACACTCACTGCATACCTGCTACACTCCCTGCATACTTGCTACACTCCCTGCATGCATGCTACACTCCCTGCATACATGCTACACTCCCTGCATGCATGCTACACTCCCTGAATGCATGCTACACTCCCTGAATGCATGCTACACTCCCTGCATGCATGCTACACTTCCTGCATGCATGCTACACTCCCTGCATGCATGCTACACTCTTAAATTCCATCGTGTTTCTCACTTTCTTTACCAAAGGACTGGCACTAGGAGCTTTCTTTGGGCCCATGGTGGCTTATTTAGCAGTTGCAAGCACTAAAACGAATGGAATATTACAAAATGTATCGTATGAACGTGTGGGATCATGCTCACTGGCTGATAAACAATGGCACACTGACTGTAAATGGTGTGTCGGGCCGCTCGCTCGGGGCCGCCGCTTGGACTTATTCGGGACGAATGACTATTACCGAGCTAAATGACGATCACCAAGCCAATATTTTGACGAAAAAACGTTACTATTACCGAATATTACGAAATCCAACGACAACAAAATCTGGGGGTCCACTGCATATAATATATATACGTATATATATACAGTGGACCCCCAGAAATCGGCCATAATTAGTACGAATTTATTCCCATAAGAACAAATGTAAATTAGATTAGTCGTTTCAGACCCCCAAAAATACACTTACAAAAGCACTTACAAAAATACACTTACATAATTGTTCGAGTTGGGAGGTGGCCGATTTCCGGGGGTCCACTGTAAATATATATACAGTGGTCCCTCGGTTTTTGTGCATCTCCAAACTCAAACATTTATGTAAGTGTATTTTCGTAAGTGCTGTTGCAAGTGTATTTTTGGGGGTCTGAAATAGACTAACCTATGTGACATTATTTCTTAAGGAAGTAAATTGGTTCGGTAATGGCACTTGAGCAGGTTTCTGGAATTAAGTTTTTCGTTAGCGGGTCCACTGTATATATATACAGTGGACCCTCGGTTAACGAATACCCGAAATCGTGCAATTATGTAAGTATAATTTTGTAAGTTCTTGTGGAAGTGTATTTTTGGGGGTCTGAAATAGACTAACCTACGTGAAATTTTTCCTTAAGGGAGTAAATTGTTCGGTAATGGCACTTGAGCAGACTTCAGGAGTGAAGTTTTTACGAAACTCGGGGGTCCACTGTATATATATATACAATGGACCCCGCCTAACGAGCACCCCGGAAATCATACAATTATGTAAGTATAATATTGTAAGTGCTTGTGGAAGTGTATTTGTGGGGGTCTGAAATAGACTAACCTACATGACATTATTTCTTAAGGAAGTAAATTCGTTCGGTAATGGCACTTGAGCAGGCTTCTGCAATGAATTTTTTTTGTTAACCGGAGTTCCACTGTATGTATGTATATGTATATATATATATATATATATATATATATATATATATATATATATATACAGTGGTACCTCGACTTACGATATTTTTTCATTCCAGAATGCTGTTCAAGTGCCATTACCAAACGAATTTATCTCCTTAAGAAATGTTGTAAAATAGACTAGTCCTTTTAGACCCCCAAAATTACACTTACAAAAGCATTTAAAAAAATAAACTTACATAAAAGGGTGAGTTTTGGGACCATCGTAAGTCGAGGTACCACTGTATATATATATATATATATATATATATATATATTATATATATATATTTATTTTCCACCCAACAGCTGTTTTATCTACAATATATATAAGTAAGAATAACCTCAGAGGTGACTACACAAAGTAAACACAGTGAAACCTTGATTTAACAAATACAAATTTAAGAGATTTTGTATTTAAGGGACAAAATCTGTGGCTGGACAAAACTAGGAAGTAGCAGACAAAGTCTTGTAAATGAAGAAATCTCCACTGTCCTTATGGACAATTTTAGAGTTGCCAAAGTTTGTTAAATCCAGAATTATTCATTATTATTATGATCATGGGAAAAACATATTCTCGTTATTCAGGTTTAGTGAACAATTAACAACCCCCCTTCCCCCTCCCCCCCATATTCTGGTGGATCCAGCCTTTACTGTGTTTACTTTGAAAAACAAAAATCTATCATTGCTCTGGTAAATTAAAAAGATTATTTTGACAGACAAAAGTCTATCAGTGCTCCAGTAAGCTAAATAGATTACTTTTTTCAAACAAACGTCTATCAGTGTTCCGGAAAACTAAATAGATATTTTTTTTTCTGGAAAAGCGGTCAATCAATCAGTGTTGTGCAACATTCATGTCCCTCTTATGTTTCCACAGGATGACAAACACAAGAATGCAGGCTCAAACAACATTAACAATAACTATGGTAGGAGCTGCTCCATTATGAAGCATGGTAATTAACACTGTTACTAGGCACTGATAACACAACTACCCAGTAACAATGTTGGAACATTTAACATCATCTTGAAGTAAGCAAGTGAGGCACTGTGCATAGTAACAACCAACTCATCCTAACCTGGCTATAAAATGACTTTCAAAATACGATATATTTTCTTGACACATCTATGTTTACCAACACGGTAATCCGAGACGATGAAGAAGGCGAGTTTGCCATCACTAGTTCGGTAGTTCACTTCAAATGAACTTCCAAACAGTATTAATTTTAAAAAATATTAAGACCTTAAAATAAATTAAAAATTTATAAAAATAAATATATCACACCTTGTTTTAAGCATCTTTCCAAAGTTCCGATTCAGACTTTGAATTTATTACTCTCAATGTCTCTGATACAGCCTAATAAATATAAATTACAGGAATACATAACCGCAAATTACATAAACTCTTAATTAATATCACAGATATTATACATCCTTCAGGTAGAGTTAGAAATTGATCAGTGTGCACTGAAGTAGCTTATACAGCCTTTAGGTAGGTTCAGTACAGTACTCGTTGATGCTCTTCTGTACTATACCACCATTAAGGTAAATTCAGTACAGCAGAGCATCAGCGTGTACCGACTTATTATCCTTGTACTCGACGTGTCCCCCATGTTCTGATGGAGCAGCTCCCAGCATAATTGCATCAATTTTATCGTGATTTTCAGTAGATATGAAGCACTGTAAACAGCGTCTGGCGCCCGAGTGTGTGCAGAGGCGGTCGAGGGAAGGGTACATTATATCCACGTCACGTACCTGCTTGGCAAGTAGGTTCTGCTTAGTAAGTTTTCGCACTGAACCGTGGCACTCTTCACGATCTTTATTACTGCTGTAGGCGGACGATGCCCGACTTGACCCTATAGAGAAGTCACCAGGAGTCAGAACAAGTCCTCACATGTCAATTACAGTACAGTCACCAGCTTACTAACACTACAAGTTACAGTAGGTGCACCAGCTTACTAATAAATACAAGACTAGATATGCAGTGCTAACACTTTTAAACTTAACCAGCATTGGTAATGTTATTTTCTATACAGGCAACAAGTTGTAAGCTGGAAAACCAAGAATACAACATGTTGTAAATTGAAACACCAGTAATGTTGATGAATAAGACACATGTGCAACACTTGGGTATCTTCACTGATGAATAAGACACATGTGCAACACTTGGGTATCTTCACTGATGAATAAGACACATGTGCAACACTTGGGTATCTTTGGTAAATATTTTTGCCTACACAAGCAATCTTGTTCAGTTGAATACAACAATGACTTCCGTACTGGAGACAGTGAAAGGAAGATACTGAACATGTTCAATGAAGGCTGAGTGAGTGAACGCCTTATATCAAGGCTAAGGGTCTCTCTATCAAGTGTCGCACATGTGTCTCATTCATCAACAAAGATACCCAGGTGTTGCACATGTGTCTTATTCATCAATAAAGATGCCCAAGTATTGAATATGTGTCTTATTCATCATGTGTCAGTTCTGAACCATCATATGATGCCATGAAGGTAACTTGTTGGTAAGCTGGAGGACTCCTGTACTGCACTTCAAAAAATTTAAACACCAGTACTGTAGTTGACTGTAACTACAGTATTGTATGACTCACAAAATCGTGACAACACAACTGTAAATAAACCACGGAATGGGTGGGACTCGAACACATCCATTCCATGATTTTTTACAGTACTGTAGTTTCTAGTCTTGAGCAGACTCAAAAACAATACTGAATTTACTATTCTAACTAAAAAAAACAGAGAATATAGTGAGTCCCAGAGTCAGATGTCGTATGTCTTTAAGATACAAATTGAAAAACCATGAAGTTTCATAGCATAGATATGTAAATAATATATAGCACAAAGGTAATGAGTAAAAAAAAAAATTTGTATGTAAATCCCTCATCCAGAGTGCACAGGTGTAATTAGTTTTGTAAAATGTTAAAATTTAGAATTTAATCAGCCTCTTATAACCTTCTCTATACAGTGCCACCATTTTTTTGTGAATGTGACGGAGAAAGTTCATCCAGAATTGAACAGCATAGTCCGTGCTGTTCAATTCTGGAGCCACTTTTTCAACTGCTTTTACAAAAACACTGCACTACATAAAATAGGTTTATAAGAAAGCCTACCATTTTACTCAACAATTTGATTTATTTATGCGATAAAACAGTGAATTTTGTACAGTTAGGATGGTTAGGTCAGTGGATAACAAGCCAGGAAGTTGATGCATAGTGCATGGTGCAGAGGGCATGGTGCAGAGTGCATGGTGCAGAGTGCATGGTGCAGAGTGCATGGTGCAGAGTGCATGGTGCATGGTGCAGAGTGCATGATGCATAGGACATAGTTAAGAGGGCATGGAAAGAGAAGAAAGCATTTACGTCCCTTTATTTAACTTTTCACAAACTTCTACAGACACTGCAGACATGAGTAACACTTGTACTCTATTAGAACAAATGAACAATATACATGTAAGATGAAACACTCCTAGTTACAGAAACATGTACTATATATACTCAAGTTTCAGTCTACATTTTAAAATCTAATTTTTCACATCAAAAGTCAACGTTCGACCTAAACAAAAGGTTGACTGATACAAGAGGTCAATGTAAACAAGAGGTTAACTTATACAAGAGGTCGACCTACACAAAAGGTTGACTTATACAAGAGATCGACGTAAACAAAAGGTTGACTGATACAAGAGGTCGAACTATAGAAGAGTTAGACCAATACAAGAGGTTGACCAATACAAGAGGTTGACCTATACAAGAGGTCAACTCATACAAGAGGTCAACTCATACAAGAGGTCGTCTTCCAACAAGATGGACCCTTACATAAGGTCGACTTATACATGAAACACACTTATACTTGAGTAAATATAGTACACTCGGTGCAGACCAGAGAACATTAGCAGTGCAACTGAACATATTTACATCCACACTACATAATACAGTCAGCTCTCTTTATAAAACTCCTCTATATACAGTCACCTCAATTATAAAGCTCCTCTATATACAGTGGACCCCCGAGTTTCGGTCACCTCGGAAATCATACAATTATGTAAGTATAATATTGTAAGTGCTTTTGTAAGTGTATTTTTGGGGTCTGAAATGGACTAACCTACTTGACATTATTCCTAAAGGGAGTAAATTCGTTCGGTAATGGCACTTGAGCAGCCTTCTGGAATGAATTATGACCGAAACTCAGGGGTCCACTGTAGTCAGCTCTCTTATAAAGCTTTATATTGTGTGATTGTTTTTAAAGGCAACTGAATAAGTACAGCCTCTCCTCACTTAGCGACGTACTCGTTTACCGACGCCTTGGACTTACAATGGGCTCTCTGACCAGTATCCATACCTAAATAATGTATATTAGAGCTGATTTCCTCTATTCTGTTTATTACAATATACGTACAGTACACTACTGTATAAACATTTAAAATTATACCAGAAATGTTATAAATGGTGCAAAGGTGACATTAAAACAATATCAAAGATGGTTGACATAAACCCACTACCATTATAGTATGCTCCTCACTTAGCGACGAATTCGTTTAACAACGTGATCTTAGGAACGGAACTCCGTTGTTAAGCGAGGAGAGGCAGTACATCAAAATGAGACTAGAGTGATGGAAGGTCATCACAGTCAATTTTGCATCTACGTTTTCAATCATATTAAAAAAAATCACATTATAGAGAGGAGCTTTATAAGAGCTGACTGTATATAGAGAAGCTTTATAAAAGAAATGACTGTATATAGAGGAGCTTTATAAAAGAAATGACTGTTTATAGAGGAGCTTTAAAAGAGTTGACTGTATATAGAAAAGCTTAATAACAGTTGACTGTATATAGAGGGGATTTATAAGAGAAATGACTGTATATAGAGGAGCTTTATGGTTAATCTGCTACTGATCAGCAAAAGCTTCGGATTACCACTTAAATTCAGCAACAAACAAATCATTAAAAAAAAACTAAGTACAGTGGTCCCCCGAGTAACGAAAAAACTTCATCCCAGAAGCCTGCTCAAGTGCCATTACCAAACGAATTTACTCCCTTAAGGAATAATGTCACGTAGGTTAGTCTATTTCAGGCCCCCAAAAATACACTTCCACAAGCACTTACAATATTATACATACTTACATAATTGTACGATTTCCGGGGTGTTCGTTACTCGGGGGACCACTGTATATACATTATTTATATTATTCAAGAGAGGATTAAGTATATACATTATTTATATCATTTAACTCTGTGAAGGGAAGATGTGAATGGGTAATGAAAATTCAATTTAAATGACCATAGGCTGTTTTGTAAAAAAAATTTATAGGCCTAGCATTTGTTTATGGCAAGTCAATTTTAACTGATGGAGTGTCATCACACCATCAAGACTGACGGAGTGTCATCACACCATCAAGACTGACGGAGTGTCATCACACCATCAAGACTGACGGAGTGTCATCACTCATTCAAGACTAATGGAGTGATGACATCAACTCCATCCTGAGGAACTGATTACCTCAAATTCCTTCTGATCTTTACCATTCTTCTCTGTACCGAACTGATAATTGATAACAAAACAATTCACAACTAACCCACAATACCATGACTAACAATTCACAACTAACCCACAATACCATGACTGTAACAATTCACAACTAACCCACAATACCATGATTGTAACAATTCACAACTAACCAACAATACCATGACTGTAACAATTCACAACTAACCCACAATACCATGACTGTAACAATTCACAACCCACAATACCATGACTGTAACAATTCACAAGTAACACACAATACCATGACTATAACAATTCACAACTAACCCACAATACCATGACTAACAATTCACAACTAACCAACAATACCATGACTATAACAATTCACAACTAACCCACAATACCATGACTGTAACAATTCACAACTAACCAACAATACCATGACTGTAACAATTCACAACTAACCCACAATACCATGACTAACAATTCACAACTAACCCACAATACCATGACTGTAACAATTCACAACTAATCCACAAAACCATGACTAACAATTCACAACTAACCCATAATACCATGACTAACAATTCTAGCGAGCTATGAATTGAACGATGGTGAATGTGTTTCCACTTACACAGGATCAAGAAGACACAGTGGACCATCATCAAGGTGACAGTGGACCAGGATCAAGAAGACACAGTGGACTAGGATCAAGGTGACACAGTGGACTAGCATCAAGGTGACACGGTGGACCAGGATCAAGGTAACACAGTGGACCAGGATCAAGAAGACACAGTGGACCAGGATCAAGGTGACACAGTGGACCAGCATCAAGGTGACACAGTGGGCCAGCATCAAAGTGACACAGTGGACCAGGATCAAGGTGACACAGTGGACCAGGATACAAGTGACACAGTGGGCCAGCATCAAAGTGACACAGTGGACCAGGATCAAGGTGACAAAGTGGAACAGGATCATGACACAGTGGACCAGGATCAAGAAGACACAGTAGACCAGGATCAAGAAGACACAGTAGACCAGGATCAAGAAGACACAGTGGACCAGGATGAAGCTAACATAGTGGACCAGGATCAAGGTGACACAGTGGACCACTATCAAGGTGACACAGTGGACTAGGATCAAGGTGACACAGTGGACCAGGATCAAGGTGACATAGTGGACCAGGATCAAGGTGACAGTGGACCAGGATCAAGGTCACACAGTGGACCAGCATCAAGGTGACACAGTGGACCAGGATCAAGGTGATAGTGGACCAGGATCAAGACACAGTGGACCAGGATCAAAACACATTGGACCAGGATCAAGGTGCCACAGTGGAACAGCATCAAGGTGACATAGTGGACCAGCATCAATGTGCCACAGTGGAACAGCATCAAGGTGACATAGTGGACCAGCATCAAGGTGACAGTGGACCAGGATCAAGAAGACACAGTGGACCAGGATCAAGAAGACACAGTGGACCAGGATCAAGGTGACACAGTGGACCAGGGTTCAAGGTGACACAGTGGACCAGGATCAACATGACACAGTGGACCAGGACACATATGACACAGTAGACCACGATCAAGGTGACACAGTGAACCAGCATTAAGGTGACAGTGGACCAGGATCAAGAAGACACAGTGGACCAGGATCAAAACACATTGGACCAGGATCAAGGTGCCACAGTGGAACAGCATCAAGGTGACATAGTGGACCAGTATCAAGGTGACAGTGAACCAGGATCAAGAAGACACAGTGGACCAGGATCAAGGTAACACAGTGGACCAGGATCAAGACACAGTGGACCAGGATCAAGGTGACACAGTGGACCAGGGTCAAGGTGACATAGTGGACCAAGATCAAGGTGACACAGTGGACCAGGATCAAGGTGACACAAAGGACCAATATCAAGGTGACACAGTGGACCAGGATAAAGGTGACACAGTGGACGACGATCAAGAAGACACAGTGGACCAGGATCAAGGGGACATAGGTGGACCAGGATCAAGGGGATACAGGTGGACCAGGATCAAGGAGACACAAGTGGACCAGAATCAAGGGGACACAGGTGGACCAGGATCAAGGGGACACAGGTGGACCAGGATCAAGGGGACACAAGTGGACCAGAATCAAGGGGACACAGGTGGACCAGGATCAAGGGGACACAGGTGGAGCAGGATAAAGGGGACACAGGTGGACCAGGATCAAGGGGACACAGGTAGACCAGGATCAAGGGGACACAGGTGGACCAGGATCAAGGGGACACAAGTGGAAACTCAAGACATAAATGAGCGAGAGGGATGTTAGGAAGTATTTCTTTAGCCTCAGTCTGGTTGAAAAGTGGAATGACTTGTATGAGAGAATGGAGATAAAGGTGACTAATACCCAGGTACCTACTTACTGCTAGGTCAACAGTGACAGCAGGTGTAAGGTGACTAACACCCAGGTACCTACTTACTGCTAGATCAACAGTGGCAGCAGGTGTAAGGTGACTAACACCCAGGTACCTACTTACTGCTAGATCAACAGTGGCAGCAGGTGTAAGGTGACTAACACCCAGGTACCTACTTACTGCTAGGTCAACAGTGACAGCAGGTTTAAAAATTAAAAAAAAATAAACTTCTTTATTTCTGTTAATATTACAATGTGGGGTTTACATATTTTATGGTATTATTACATATTGTAAAATACTTATTACAAGAAGGCCACTAGTATGCCTAGGTATGCCTAGGCATTTCGGGCAGACTAACACTAGGTCTTACTCTATATTGACACAGGATATGGATCATACTGGTATTAAGGTTAGGTAGTTGTAGTGATCAAGTAGATTTACAAAATTGAGGTTGTTCAAAATATTTAAGAACTTAACAATTAGTCTATATATTTATGGAAATGGTCTCGTTTTGGCATGATACAGTTTCTATATTGGAGTATCTTAGGCAAACTTATGACTAGCTTAAGAAGTATGAAGCAATAGTTGTATTCAGAATTTTATGTTTACAGTCATGTGTAAGTTAAGGGGAGTCACAGATATCAATAAGTGTATTTTGCTTTGGATATGTGCAAGATAAAGTAGTTTTCATGTGGTTAGCTACCAGTGGTGTGTGTAAGTGAGATAAGATGTTTTTTAACAGTGCTTTTGAAAATGGAGGTTGTGTCAGCAGTTCTAGAATTTTCAGGCAGGGAGTTCCAGATTTTAGGCCCTTTTATGTACATTGAATTTTTGTATACATTTAGTCGGACACGGGGAATGTCAAAGAGATGTTTGTGTCTGGTATTATGTCTATGAGTCCTGTCACAACTATCAAGGAAGTGTTATAGTTCAGGGTTAATATTGGAATTTAAGGTTCTACAGATGTAGATTGCAGAGTAGTAAGTGTGGATGTTCTGAACAGTGAGTAAGTTTAGGTCTTTGAAGAGTGGGAGGAAGGGGTTGCCTAGCATTGGATTATGTGATAATTCTTACTGCGGCTTTTTGTTGGGTTATTATTGGCTTTAGGTGGGTAACTGCTGTTGATCCCCAAGCACAAAAGGCATGAGTGAGGTAGGGATAGATGAGTGAATAGTATAGTGTGAGTAGGGCTGATTGTGGTACATAGTAACATATCTTAGAGAGGATCCCAACAGTTTTGGACACTTTATTTGTTATGTGTTGGATATGGGTGCTGAATTTCAGGTTGCTGTCGAGGTGTAGGCCCAGGAATTTGCCCTCATTATGTTTAGCAATAAGAGTGTTGTCGATATTAATGTTTAATTGTGCATAATTAAGTAATCAATATATTCAGTTAAAGAGAGAAATAAAAAAGGGAATAAGAAAAGCAAAAAGAGACTATGAAGTTAAAGTTGCAAGAGAATCGAAGACTAACCCAAAAGGATTTTTTCAGGTATACAGAAGTAAGATTAGGGACAAGATAGGCCCACTCAAAAGTTACTCAGGTCAGCTCACCGTCAGTGATAGGGAAATGTGTAGAATGTTTAACACTTACTTCCTCTCAGTTTTTACACAGGAAGATACTAGCGATATTCCAGAAATAATAAATTATGTAGAACAGGACGAGAGTAAACTATGCATGATTAGGGTCACAAGTGACATGGTCCTTAGACAAATAGATAAATTAAAACCTAACAAATCCCCAGGCCCTGATGAACTGTATGCAAGGGTTCTAAAGGAATGTAAAGAGGAGCTTAGCAATCCTATGGCTAATCTTTTCAACATACCACTGCAAACTGGCATGGTGCTAGATAAGTGGAAAATGGCAAATGTAATACCAATTTTCAAAGCAGGTGACAGGTCCTTAGCTTCGAACTATAGACCAATAAGCCTAACCTCCATAGTAGGAAAATTTATGGAATCAATAATTGCCGAGGCAATTCGCAGCCATCTTAAGCATAAATTAATCAGCGAATCTCAGCATGGTTTTACAAAAGGGCATTCCTGCCTTACAAATTTAATAACTTTTTTCACTAAGGTATTTGAGGAGGTAGATCATGGTAATGAATATGATATTGTGTATATGGACTTCAGTAAGGCTTTCGATAAAGTTCCACATCAGAGGCTACTGAGGAAACTTAAGGCACACGGAATAGGAGGAGAAATTTTTTCCTGGATAGAGGCATGGTTGACAAATAGGCAGCAGAGAGTTTGCATAAATGGGGAGAAATCAGAGTGGGGAAGCGTCACAAGCGGTGTTCCACAGGGATCAGTATTGGGCCCCTTGTTGTTCACAATCTACATAAACAACATACATGAGGGAATAAATAGCAACATAAGCAAATTTGCCGATGACACCAAAATAGGCCGTCCAATTCATTCAAATGAGGACATTAGAGCACTCCAGGAAGATTTGAATAGACTGATGCAGTGGTCGGAGAAGTGGCAGATGCAGTTTAATATAGATAAATGTAAAGTTCTAAATATTGGACAGGACAATAACCATGCCACATATAAACTAAATAATGTAGATCTTAATACTACTGATTGCAAATGGATTTAGGAGTTCTAGTTAGCAGTAATCTAAAACCAAGACAGCAGTGCATAAGTGTTCGCAATAATGCGAACAGAATCCTTGGCTTCATATCAAGAAGCATAAATAATAGGAGTCCTCAGGTTGTTCTTCAACTCTATATATCCTTGGTTAGGCCTCATCTAGATTATGCTGCACAGTTTTGGTCACCGTATTACAGAATGGATATAAATGCTCTGGAAAACGTACAAAGGAGGATGACTAAGTTGATCCCATGTATCAGAAATCTTCCCTATGAGGATAGACTGAGGGCCCTGAATCTGCACTCTCTAGAAAGGCGTAGAATTAGGGGGGGATATGATTGAGGTGTATAAATGGAAAACAGGAATAAATAAAGGGGATGTAAATAGCGTGCTAAAAATATCTAGTATTGACAGGACTCGCAGCAATGGCTTTAAGTTGGATAAATTCAGATTCAGGAAGGATATAGGAAAGCATTGGTTTGGTAACAGAGTTGTCGATGAGTGGAACAAACTCCCGAGTACAGTTATAGAGGCTAAAACGATGTGTAGTTTTAAAAATAGGCTAGATAAATATATGAGTGGGTGTGGGTGGGTGTGAGTTGGTCCTGACTAGCTTGTGCTACTAGGTCAGATGCCGTGCTCCTTCCTTAAGTGAATGTAACCTGACCTGGCTGGGTTGGGGCATTGGCTTAAGCCGGTGGGAAAATTGGACTTGCCTCGCATGGGCCAGTAGGCCTGCTGCAGTGTTTCTTCTTCCTTATGTTCTTATGTTCTTATAACCTGCTCTGTTACCAAACATAATATAGAAGGTCTTATCAGTGTTGAGTGTAAGTTTATTGGCTGTCATCCATGTAGATATTTTTAGTAGCTCCTCGTTAACAATGGTGTTGAGCGTGGCAAGATTTAGGTGGGAGATGACATAAGTCGTGTAGTCAGCAAAGAGAATTGGTTTCAGGTGTTGTGATACATTGGGAAGATCATTGATGTATAAGAGGAAGAGCAGGGGACCAATGACACTTCCCTGTGATACTCCAGTATCAAGTGGCCGTGTTGAGGAGGTTGTGTCTTTAATGGTGACATACTGATACCTATTAGTAAGGTAGGATTTGAAATATGCAAGTGCATGACCTCTTATACCATAATGGTCAAGTTTGTGGATTAGGATGCCGTGGTTTACTGTGTCGAAAGCTTTCCTTAGGTCAATAAAAAGTCCTAATGGATATTCCTTATTTTCGAGTGCTGTGTAGAGCAGGTCTATCATTTTTATAATTGCATCGCTAGTGCTTTTATTTTTTCTGAAGCCAAATTAGCAGGGGTTGAGTACGCTTTGTGTTGTTATAAATGAGTATAATCTCCTGTGCACAAGTTTCTCGAAGATTTTGGATAGCAACAGCAAGTTTGATATTGGTCTATAGTTGTTTACGTCTGTAGGGCCACCGCCTTTGTGTATTGGTGTAACCCTTGCTGTTTTGAGTAGTGTCGGGAAGGTGCTAGTTTCTAGTGATTTGTTAAAAAGTAATGAAATAGCCTGCGAAAGGATATGAGCGGCTCGCTTGTATAATACTGGTGGGACTTGAGACAGATTCCCTGATTTATTTTTAAGTGACTTGATGATCATGGTGACTTCAGTGGGCTCAGTAGGTGCAAGAAAGAAGGAGGTTGGGAAATTCCCATCTAGGTAATCACTTGCTCGGGCGTTGGTACCTGGGATTTTACTGGCGAGATTTGATCCTATGTTTGAGAAGAAGTCAGTTATCTTGTTTACTGTATCAATAGGCTGTAGTGGTGTTTCGTTCAGTTTAGTTAGGACAATATCCCAACTTTTTTTCAGTTTGTGAGTGCCCAGAATCTGTAAGAGTGTTTTCCAAGTCTTTTTTATGTCTCCTCTTGTTTCAGTGAATCTGCTGGAGTAGTACAATTGTTTGGCTTTTTTTATTAGTTTGGTGAGAATTGATGAATAGTGTTTAACAATATCTTTGTAGGTACAGTGGTACCTCGAGTTACGATATTTTTTCGTTCGAGAATGCTGTTCAAGTGCCATTACCAAACGAATTTATCCCCATAAGGAATAATGTAAAATAGACTAGTCCTTTTACACCCCCAAAAATATACTTAGAAAAGCATTTAAAAAAATAAACTTACATAAAAGGGCGATTTTGGGGACCATCGTAACTCGAGGTACCACTGTAGTAGGTTGGTAAACAGCAACCACCCAGGCAGGTATTACCATCCTACCAAATGAGTGTGAAACATAAGCCTGTAATTGTTCTGCAGATGTTAGGATTGCTGGTCTCTTTTTCTGTCTCATAAACATGCAAGGTTGCAAGTATGTCTTGCTACTTCTACTTACACTTAGGTAACACTACACATGCATGTACAAGCATATATATACTAACCTCTCTGGGTTTTTCTTCCTAGTTCTTGTTCTTGTTTATTTCTGCTTATCTCCATGGGGAAGTGGAACAGAACTCTTCCTCCGTAAGCTATGTGTGTCGTAAGAAGCGACTAAATGCCGGGAGCAATGAACTAGTAACCCCTTCTCCTGTATAAATTACTAAAAACAAGATAAGGAAAAACTTCATAAAATTGGGATGTTTGAATGTGCGTGGATGTAGTGCGGATGATAAGAAAGGGATGATTGCTAATGTTATGAATGAAAAGAAGTTGGATGTCCCAGCCCTAAGCGAAACAAAGCAGAAGAAGGTAGGCGAGTTTTAGTGGGGAGAAATAAATGGGATTAAGTCAGGAGTATCTGAGAGAGTTAGAGCTAAGGAAGGGGTACCAATAATGTTGAAGGATCAGTTATGGAGAGAGAAGAGAGAACATAAATGTATAAATTCAAGGATTATGTGGATTAAAATAAGGGTCGGATGTGAAAAATGGGTCATAATAAGTGCGTATGCACCTGGAGAAGAGAGGAGTGTAGAGGGTGAGAGAGTTTTTGGGAGATGTTAAGCGAGTGTGTATGAACTTTTGAGCCAAGTGAGAGTAATCGTGGTAGGGGACCTAAATGCTAAAGTAGAAGCGTTTAGAGAGGGTGTGGTAGGTAAGTTTGGGGTACCAGGTGTAAATGATAATGGGGAGCATTTGATTGAACTTTGAATAGAAAGGGGTTTGGTTATAGGTAACACATATTTTAAGAAAAAGAGGATAAATAAGTATAGTGGTCCCTCGGTTTTCGTGCATCTCCAAACTCGAACATTTATGTAAGTGTATTTTCGTAAGTGCTGTTGCAAGTGTATTTTTGGGGGTCTGAAATAGACTAACCTACGTGACATTATTTCTTAAGGAAGTAAATTTGTTCGGTAATGGCACTTGAGCAGCATTCTGGAACGAATTTTCGGCGAAAACCGAGGGACCACTGTATACAAGATATGATGTAGGGCGAAATGACAGTAGTTTGTTGGACTACATATTGGTAGATAAAAGATTGTTGGGTAGACTTCAGGATGTACATGTTTATAGAGGGGCTACAGATACAGTGGACCCCCGAGTTTCGTAAACCCCGGAAATCGTACATTTATGTAAGTATAATATTGTAAGTGCTTGTGGAAAAGTATTTTTGGGGGTCTGAAATAGACTAACCTACGTGAAATTTTTCCTTAAGGGAGAAAATTCGTTCGGTAATGGCACTTGAGCAGACTTCAGGAGTGAAGTTTTTACGAAACTCGGGGGTCCACTGTATATCAGATCACTTTTTAGTTGTAGCTACAGTGAGAGTAAAAGGTAGATGGGATACAAGGAGAATGGAAATAGCAAGTAAGAGAGAAGTGAAGATTTATAAACTAAAGGAAGAGGCAGTTAGGGTAAGATATAAACAACTGATGGAGAACAGAAGGGTTAGTGAGAGAATAGGCAGTGGGGTAGAAGATGTATGGGGTAAGTTTAAGAATACAGTGGACCCTTGGTTTTCACTGAAAATTCTTTCCAGAATGCTGCTCAAGTGCCATTACCGAACAAATTTACTTCCTTAAGAAATAATGTCACGTAGGTTAGTCTATTTCAGACCCCCAAAAATACACTTCCACAAGCACTTACGAAAATACACTTACATAAATGTTCGAGTTTGGAGATGACTGAAAACCAAGGGACCACTGTATAGTGTTAGTGTGTTCAGCAAAAGTTTGTGGTTATAAGAAAGTGGGTGAGGGAGGGAAGAAGAGCGATTGGTGGAATGAGGATGTAAAGAGAGTAGTAAGAGATAAAAAGTTAGCATATGAGAGGTTTTTACAAAGTAGAAGTGATGTAATTAGGGAGGAGTATATGAAGAGAAAAAGAAAGGTTAAGAGAGTGGTGAAGCAATGTAAAAAGAGAGCAAATGAGAGAGTGGGTGAAATGTTATCAACAAATTTTGTTGAAAATAAGAAAAAGTTTTGGAGTGAGATAAATAAGTTGAGAAAGCCTAGGGAAAGAATGGATTTGTCAGTTAAAAATAGGAGAGGAGAGTTATTAAATGGAGAGTTAGAGGTATCGGGAAGAAGGAGGGAATATTTTGAGGAATTGTTAAATGTTGATGAAGATAGGGAAGCTGTGATTTCGAGTATAGGGCAAGGAGGAATAACATCTTATAGGAGTGAGGAAGAACCAGTTGTGAGTGTGGGGAAAGTTCGCGAGGCAGTGAGTAGAATGAAAGGGGGTAAAGCAGCTTGGATTGATGGGATAAAGATAGAAATGTTAAAGGCAGGTGGGGATATAGTTTTAGAGTGGTTAGTGTTTTTATTTAATAAATGTATGGAAGAGGGTAAGGTACCTAGGGACTGGCAGAGAGCATGCATAGTTCCTTTGTATAAAGGCAAAGGGGACATAAGAAAGTGTAAAAATTATAGGGGAATAAGTCTGTTGAGTATACCTGGTAGAGTGTATGGTAGAGTTATTATTGAAAGAATTAGGAGTAAGATGGAGAGCATGATAGCAGATGAACAAGGAGGCTTCAGGAAGGGTAGGGGGTGTGTAGACCAAGTGTTTGCAGTGAAACATATAGGTGAACAATATTTAAATAAGGGTAAAGAGGTGTTTGTGGCATTTATGGATTTGGAAAAGGCATATGATAGGGTGGATAGAGGGGCAATGTGGCAGATGTTGCAAATGTATGGAATAAGAGGTAGGTTATTGAAAGCAGTGAAGAGTTTTTACGAGGATAGTGAGGCTCAGGTTAGAGTATGTAGGCGAGAGGGAGATTATTTCCCAGTAAAAGTAGGCCTTAGGCAGGGATGTGTGATGTCACCGTGGTTGTTCAATATATTTATAGATGAGTTGTAAGAGAAGTGAATGCTCGGGTGTTGGCAAGAGGTGTGGGGTTAAAAGATAAAGAATCTAACACAAAGTGAGAGTTGTCACAGTTGCTCTTTGCTGATGACACTTTGCTTTTTGGGGATTCTGAAGAGAAGTTGCAGAAGTTGGTGGATGAGTTTGGTAGTGTATGTAAAAGAAGGAAATTAAAAGTGAATATAGGAAAGAGTAAGGTGATGAGGATAACAAAAAAAATAGATAACAGAAGATTGTATATCAGATTGGAGGGAGAGAGTATGGAGGAGGTGAATGTGTTCAGATATTTGGGAGTGGCTGTATCAGCAGATGGGTATATGAAGGATGAGGTGAATCATAGAATTAATGAGGGGAAAAAAGTGAGTGGTGCACTGAGGAGCTTGTGGAGACAGAACTTTATCCATGAAAGCAAAGAGGGGAATGTATGAGAGTATAGTTATACCAACACTCTTGTATGGGTGAGAGACATGGGTTGTGAATGTTGCAACAAGGCTGGAGGCAGTGGAGATGTCATGTCTGAGGGTAATGTGTGGTGTGAATATAATGCAGAGAATCCATAGTTTGGAGATTAGGAGGAGGTGTGGGATTACCAAAACTACTATCCAGAGAGCTGAGGATGGGTTATTGAGATGGTTTGGACATATAGAGAGGATGGAACAAAGTAGAATGACTTCGAGTATATAAATCTGTAGTGGAGAGAAGGCGAGGTTGGGGTCGGCCTAGAAAAGGTTGGAGGGAGGGGGTGAAGGAGGTTTTGTGTGCGAGGGGCGTGGACTTCCAGCAAGCGTGCGTGAGTGTGTTAGATAGGAGCGAATGGAGACAAATGGTTTTTAGGACTTGACGTGCTGTTGGAGTGTAGGCAAGGTAACATTTATGAAGGGTTTCAGGGAAACCGGCAGGCCGGACTTGATTCCTGGAGATGGGAAGTACAGTGCCGGCACTCTGCAGGAGGGGTGTTAATGTTGCAGTTTTGTAGCTGTAGTGTAAGCACGCCTCTGGCAAGACAGTGATGGAGTGAATGATGAAAGTTTTTCTTTGTCAAGGCACCCTGCCTTGGTGGGAAACGGCCTATGTGTTAATAAAAAAAAAATGAAGCCCTGTCTATATTGCTTTTCATATTGATGTTTCTTGTTAATGGATCTTAGTAACCTGTTAGCCATGGCCAACCTAGCCGTTTATTTGTAATCTGTTTCGTTTTTATAGTACAATGTTGTATAGTCTAAGTAATTTATTAAGAAATATGGCTGTCCAATCATCGATATCATTGGCATTGGAGAATTCTGTAACCCAGTCAACCGTCTCTAGCTCTGCTGTGAAGTTACTTATTGAGGTCTCGTCATGGAGTCTAAATGAAACTTTGTTTTATTCTAGTGGTGGTTTACTAATGTTTGTTAAGAGGAAGGTGGGGTAGTGGTCAGTAGTGTTGTCTGTTATTATCCCTGATTTAAGGGGAGATAGGATATTGGTCCATATAGTCAATTATGGTTGCACTTGTCTCAGTCAGCCTGGTTGGTTTAGTTATTGTTGGTATGAGAAGTGTGTTGTTCATATTGTTGATGAAATCAGTTACTGGCTGGTCATCTGGTAGGCCAAGGTTGATGTTGAAGTCTCCGGCTAAGAGAAGGTGGTGCTTGTTCATTTGATTGTTTGTTATTAGTGTCTTTAGTTTATCGCTAAAAGGTGACTAACACCCAGGTACCTACTTACTGCTAGGTGAACAGTGACAGCAGGTGTAATGTAACAAGCTCAATGTTTCCACCCGGCTGGGGATTGAACCACAGACACTCAGAGTATGAGGCGAGTGTGCTGCCTACCAGGCCACATGTGTAACACTTGATGAGACACATGTGTAACACTTGATGAGACACATGTGTAACACTAGATGAGACACATGTGTAACACTTGATGAGACACATGTGTAACACTTGAAGTGACATGTGTAACACTGAGACATGTGTAACACTTGATGAGACATGTGTAAGACTTGATGAGACATGTGTAAGACTTGATAAGACACATGTAACACTTGATGAAACACGTGTGCTACACTTGATGAGACACGTGTGTAACACTTGATGAGACACATGTGCAACACTTGATGTGACGTGTAACACTGAGACATGTGTAACACTTGATGAGACATGTGTAAGACTTGATGAGACACATGTAACACTTGATGAAACATGTGTGCTACACTTGATGAGACACGTGTGTAACACTTAATGAGACATGTGTAACACTTAATGAGACACATGTGCAACACTTAATGAGACACATGTGCAACACTTAATGAGACACATGTGCAACACTTAATGAGACACATGTGCAATACTTAATGAGACACATGTGTAACACTTAATGACATGTGTAACACGAGACACATTTGTAACACAATGAAACATGTGTGCAACACTTGAGACACATGTGTAACAATGATACATGTACAACACTTAATGAGACATGTGTAACACTTGATGAGACACATGCGTAACACAAAACACGTGTGCAACACTTGATGAGACATGTGTAACATTCGATGAGACGTGTAACACAAAACATGTGTGCAACACTTGAGACACATGTGTAACAATGAGACACGTGTGCAACACTTAATGAGACACATGTGCAACACTTGATGAGACACATGTGTAACACGAAACACGTGCAACACTTGACACGTGTGTAACAATGAGACACATGTGCAACACTTAATGAGACATGTGCAACACTTAATGAGACACATGTGCAACACTTAATGAGACATGTGCAACACTTAATGAGACATATGTGCAACACTTAATGAGACACGTGTGCAACACTTAATGAGACATGTGCAACACTTAATGAGACAGATGTGCAACACTTAATGAGACACATGTGCAACACTTAATGAGACACATGTGCAACACTTAAGACACGTGTGTCACACTTAATGAGACACATGTGCAACACTTAATGAGACACTGTGTGCAACACTTGAGACACTATGTGCAACAGTTAATGAGACACATGTGCAACACTTAATAAGACACATGTGCAACACTTAATGAGACACATGTGCAACACTTGATGAGACACGTGTAACACGAAACACGTGCAACACTTGACACGTGTGTAACAATGAGACATGTGCAACACTTAATGAGACACATGTGCAACACTTAATGAGACATGTGCAACACTTAATGAGACATGTGCAACACCTAATGAGACACTATGTGCAACACTTAATGAGACACATGTGCAACACTTAATGAGACACATGTGCAACACTTAATAAGACACATGTGCAACACTTAATGAGACACATGTGCAACACTTGGGTATCTTTGAGGAAATGTTTCTCACACAGAGCAAGTTCCTTCAGTCAACATTACTGGAATTCTCTCAGGGGTCCTGAAAAGGGTTCACCATGGCCCTGCTAGGGTTCACCATGGCCCTGCTAGGGTTCATAATGGCTCTGCTAGGGTTCACCATGGTTCTGCTAGGGTCCTTCATGGCCCTGCTAGGGTTCATAAAGGCCCTGCTAAGGTTCATAATGGCCCTGCAATGGTTCTTAATGGCCCTGCTAGGGTTCACCATAGTTCTGCTTGGGTCCTTCATGGCCCTGCTAGGGTTCTTCATGGCCCTGCTAGGGTTCACCATGGTTCTGCTTGGGTCCTTCATGGCCCTGCTAGGGTTCATAATGACCCTACCATGGTTCTGCTAGGGTTCATAATGGCCCTGCTAGGGTTCACCATGACTTTGCTAGGGTTCACCATGGTTCTGCTAGGGTTCACCATGGCCCTGCTATGGTTCATAATGGCTCTGCTAGGGTTCATACTGCCCCTGTTAGGGTTCACAATGGCACTGTTCGGGTTCATAGTCCTGCTAGGGTTCATAATGGCTCTGCTTGGGTTCATTATGGCTCTGCTAGGGCTCATCATGGCCCTGCTACGGTTCATAATGACCCTGCTAGGGTTCATGGCCCTGCTAGGGTTCATAATGACCCTGCTAGGGTTCATTATGGCCCTGCTAGGGTTCATGGCCCTAGTAGGGTCATGGCCTTGCTAGAGCTCATGGCTCTGCTAGGGTTCATCATGACCCTGCTAAGGCTCATCATGGCCCTGATAGGGTTCATCATGACCCTGATAAGGCTCATCATGGCAATGCTAGGGTTCATCATGGCCCTGCTAGGGTTATCATGGCCCTGTTAGGGTTCATTTTGGCCTTGGTAGGGTTCATCATGGCCTTGGTAGGGTTCATTACAGCCCTGTTAGGGTTCATCACAGCCTTGCTAAGGTTCATCATGGCCCTGCTAGGGTTTACCTGGAGTTTACCTGGAGAGGGTTTTGGGGGTCAACGTCCCCGCAGCCAGGTCTGAGACCAGGCCTCATGGTGGATCAGGGTCTGATCATCATGGCCCTGCTAGGGTTCACGGTGGCACTGGAATATATACATGGCTTCATCCCTAGAAGGTCTAAAATGAGGGAAATGTTGTGGCACATGTCAGTTTATTGGTGTAGCATTGTTGGGAAGAGTGAGTGGTGGAGTGCGGGGTCTTGTCTGCTGGAAGGTACAACACTAGTGCATAATACAACACAAGTGTAATAAGAGTGCTGTGGAACATCCGTGACCACAAGTGCAGTGGGACATGAGTATACAGTGCATGGATGCCTCTGGCCACAATACAGTGCGACTTCCACTTCTAGTAAGGAAAAGTGTTCTTTCTGACGGTGCCAAAGAAATCCTGTCTTACCCAAAGACTCCACGTGGATTGGAACGCAGTGTGTGGATTCCTGCGTGTTGTACACCGGTGTGTGGAAGGCCCCACTGGTGTGCATGTGTGTGTGTGAATTAGGCACATCCATGACCATCGTGTCTTGCTTCTACCCCCTTCCATCATGCCTCAGACCACTGGGTAAAATACCCAGACCTGGGCCACTCACAATGCCTGTTGGTCTGAAGAGAGAAGAACCAGTCAACTTTGCTAGAACTGTACTGTACAAGTGTGTGCAATAATTCACCAGCTGTTCTTGCAAGGTCATGTGAATACAGGTGTAGACATGTACACAGTCTGGAGGAGTTACCCTCAGTCGTGCACACAGTGGAGTGCAAATTAACAGTCCACAAGTTAGTTCACTATTTCTCTTACTCAGCTGACATGGGAGCTCGGTCCCTGGACCCATCATCAGCCTGAAGGATGTTTCAGGCGGTCAAAACCTCATGGTGGATCAAAGCCTGATCAGCCAGGCTGTTGCTGTTAGCTGTATGCTGTCCAACATACAAACCACAGTCCATCTGGTCAGGTTCTGATTTAAGGAACTTGTCCAGTTCCATCTTGAAGTCAACCAGAGGTTTGTTGGTAATTTTCCTTATGCAAGCAGGGAGGACGCTGAAGAGTGTGGGACCTCTTACACTCATCACCTTCTCACTTATTGTTCTCATAGTGCCCCGGGTTTTTCTTTTAGTGGAGGTATTTTGGAACCACCTTGTTGTCATGCAGTGGTTTCAGTGTTCAGGTATGGGAAAAGTCCCTCCAGGGTTTTTAGGTGTAAATTATGATGTTCCTTTCTTGGCTACATTCCAGGGAATACAGTTGAAGGTACTTTAAGTGTTGTAAGAAGTTCAGATGACTGAGTGTGTGTGTATGAACACTGAAAGTTCTCTATGTTTTTAGGTCAACAACCTTGCCTGACTGTCAGTGTACAACAGTACTCCAGTCTACCTTTAAGGTGACTGTCAGTGTACAACAGTACTCCAGTCTACCTTGAAGGTGACTGTCAGTGTACAACAGTACTCCAGTCTACCTTGAAGTTGACTGTCAGTGTACAACAGTACTCCAGCCTGGAGAGAACTAGTGACTTAAAGTGTCATTATTGGCTCACATCTCTTGCCTTCAAAGTTCTTGTTATCCAGACTATCACCTTCCTTGTGGTAACAATAACAACATTGTTGTGATCTTGAATGTGAGATCTTACTACATTGTTACTCCCAGGTCTCACATTGAACTTTCACTCTGTTGAATGACTCAAGTTTGTCCTCTACTCTTACATGCTTTATTTCCTTCATTCTTCCATAGTTGAACAACTGAAACTTGTCCTCAGTGAACATCATATTGTTGTTTAAAGTCCACTGTAAGACTTGATTTATATCAGTGGTCCATAGTAAGACTTGATTTATACCAGCGTTACGGTGCTATGGTTTATATTCCTGTGTTACACTACTACTTACTCTGGTCAAAACCACTCCTCTTATCATTATACTGCTAACTTAACTGTGTAAATATTGTAGTAGAAAGTGGTGAAGGAATATACTGATACAGAAAATACTACCACGTCTGTGTGTTCATCTTGCTGTCGTCTTGCACAGTTGATCACAACATTGCAGACTTTGGTTATGGCAGCCAGGTGCAACAAGCCTTCAACTGGTGTCTGTGTTTGTAACACCATGGTTGCCCTGGTTGAAGACTTTTGTAAAATCAGTGTAGACTACAACAGCATTCAGTGTGTCTACCTGAGTTGAGAGGCAGGAGTGGCCTGCTCTAAAAGATACCCAGGTGTTGTACATGTGTCTTATTCATCAATAAAGATATTCATCAATAAAGATATTTATCAATAAAGATATTCATCAGTAAAGATATACAAGTGTTGTACATGTGTCTAATTCATCAACAGAGATACCCAAGTGTTGTACATGTGTCTTATTCATCAAACTGATATACCTTTGATGGGTTTTCAAGAGTTTTTTTTTCACTCTCAGAGCCCAGTCCTGGACTAGGCTTGTCTGGAGCTTGCTTGGTGAACCAGGCTGTTGCTGCCAGCAGCCCACTGGACCACACATCCATCATAGTCTGGTACAAACAAGCTGTGTTCCCGGTGTCCTTAATTACCTTATCCTAAGTAGTATGGCCATTAGTAATTCCAGCGGTGCAAATCTCTCTCACTCTTTCTCTCTCGTATTTTTGCAAAAAAAAAAAAAAAATTAGCAACAAATGCAGCTGCAAGGGAAAATAAAAACCCTGGAAAACACCGGTCGGTGTTACACAATACTAATGACATTCAAGTCTGATGATAAATAAAAAAGGCACAATACCGTGACTGGAACAACACATGAATAACCCGCACACAGGAGAGAGGAACTTAGAACAACGTTTGGGTCCAACTTGGACCATTGACAAAGTCACACTGACAGAAGAAAGTGAACCAGAATATATAGGCAAGGAGGACAGAGACAGGAGAAAGAGAGGAAGAGGCAGTGGTAATGCTGGAAGAAGAAGAAGAAGAAGTAGAAGTAGACGAAGAAGAAGTAGAAGAAGTAGAAGTAGAAGAAGAAGAAGTAGAAGAAGAAGAAGTAGAAGAAGAAGAAGAAGAAGTAGAAGAAGAAGAAGTAGAAGAAGAAGAAGAAGTAGAAAAAGAAGTAGATGTAGTAGTAGTAGCGGTAGCGGCGGCGGCAGCAGCAGCAGCAGCAGCAGCAACAGCAGCGGCGGCGGCAGCAGCAGCAGCAGCAGCAGCAGCAGCAGCAGCAGCAGCAGTAGTAGTAGTAGTAGCAGTAGTAGTAGTAGTAGAAAAGGGAGAAGGCAATAGTAGTAATAGAGTGGTAGTCAGAGTAGTAGTGAAGTAAATCTAAGGACAAGAATAGGAGCACTGCAGGAGAGCTAAGGACCCACGAGGAGCACTGCAGGAGAGCTAAGGACCCACGAGGAGCACTGCAGGAGAGCTAAGGACCCACGAGGAGCACTGCAGGAGAGCTAAGGACCCACGAGGAGCACTGCAGAAGAGCTAAGGACCCACGAGGAGCACTGCAGGAGAGCTAAGGACCCACAAGGAGCACTGCAGGAGAACTAAAGACCCAGAAGGGTAGCACCAAAAACACAGGGAAAAACAAGTCTAACAATGTTTGCACAAATTACAGACAATTATCTTGATACAATTATCCTGATAAGATTACAGGTAATTACAGTGAACCCCCGAGTTACGATCACCTTGGAAATCGTACAATTATGTAAGTGTAATATTGTAAGTGCTTTTGTAAGTGTATTTTTGGGGGTCTGAAATGGACTAACCTACTTGACATTATTTCTTAAGGGAGAAAATTCGTTCGGTAATGGCACTTGAGCAGCCTTCTGGAATGAATTATGATCGTAACTCGGGGGTCCACTGTATCTGGTTACAATTATCTTGATAAGATTAAATACAATTATAGTGGACCCTCGGTTTTCGTTGAAAATTGTTTCCAGAATGCTGTTTGAGTGCTGTTACCGAACGAATTTGTTCCCATAAGGACAAATGTTAATTAGATTAGTCATTTCAGACCCCCAAAAATACACTTACAAAAGCACTTACGAAAATACACTTACATAATTGTTCGAGTTTGGAGGTGAACGAAAACCGAGGGTCCACTGTATATTGATATGATGCTCTTCAATGCTTAATATTAACTGACTACTTAGCATTAAAAAAAATTCTACGACCTCTAACCCACTGTAAAATATTTTTGACAATTTTCCAGACTCAAAAGTGATTCCAGTCTTTCTTTGACCAAAACGTTGAATTCCATCTCAAATTCAGAGCTAAACCCTCACAGTTGATATGGAAACCAAGAGACATTTTGGTCTGGTCCTGGTCCACTGACAAGCTGCTATTGACATTATTATGGTCTCGGAGACACTGATCATTCACTGATGTGACAGTTCAGAGCGTCACCTGAACTGTGATGTCAGCACATTTGTGGTTCGATCCCCGGTACAGGTGGAAACATTGGACATGTTTCCTTAAGACACCTGCTGTCCATGTTCACCTAGCAGTAAAATAGGTGCCTAGGTGTTAGTCACTTTACAGCCCGCTGCCCATGTTCACCTAGCAGTAAAATAGGTACCTGGGTGTTAGTGGACTGGTGTGGGTCACATCCTGGGGACAAAATTGACTTAATTTGCAGGAAATGCTCTGCATAATAAGGGGCTTTCTATATAGTAATGTGTCATTGATGTCAGCTATGGTCTGTATACCTTGTACATGTACTTGTAGAAATAAAATAGCTATTGACTGAACGATGGAGAATGTTTTTCTTCTTTTTTTGGGGTCACAATACATCAATGGGAGATAGCCAGTGTTAAAAATCCTTTTCTTTCATATGACCAAGCCAAAAACGGCCTTGAATAATCCTCTCCATTATGGTAGAAGTTCCAACCATTTATTGACAGTTTTTTTTAATTATTTATGGTGGTTATAATCACCATATAATTACCAAAATTCTAGAGAAGCTTTTTGGAAAGTAAATTTTTTGGGAATATCCAGCGATGTTAAAAAATATTTTGATAATTGTTGATCAAGGAAAGAGAGAGAGATATAGAGTTAATGACATTAAACAAGGGCAATGCTGGGTTAATTAGTTCAACCACATGAAGGATACCTCAACGATATCTGAAGGATACCTCAAGGATACAGGGATACCTCAAGGATACATGGATACCTCAAGGATGTGACCATGAGCCAAGTCCCGGCGGCTGGTTGTACACCCGGCCTCACACAAGTCTTAATTTAACCAAGGGAACAAAATTGTCACTGTCAACTGATGCATGAACAACGGACAGAATCCATTCTTTACAGAATTATTCGTTATTGTTACAATTACGGCAAAACACTCTCATCTCCATCTGCTACAATCACCATCACCGACCATCTGCTACAATCACCTTCACTGACCATATGCTACAATCACCTTCACTGACCATCCGCTACAATCACCTTCACCGACCATCCACTACAATCACCTTCACCAACCATCTGCTAAAATCACCTTCACTGACCACTCACTACAATCACCTTCACCAACCATTCACTACAATCACCTTCACTGCCCATCTGCAAAAATCACCCTCACTGACCACCCACTACAATCACCTTCACCAACCATCCCCTACAATCACCAACCATCTGCTACAATCACCTTCACTGACCATCCATTACAATCACCATTACCGACCCTCTGCTACAATCACCTTCACTGATCCTCAGCTACAATCACCTTCACCAATCCTCAGCTACAATCACCTTCATCGACCATCTGCTTCAATCACCTTCACTGACCATACACTACAATCACCATCACCGACCCTCTGTTACAATCATCTTCATCGACCATCCACTACAATCACCATCACCAACCACCTGCTACACTCACCTTCACTGACCATCCACTACAATCACCTTCATTGACCATCCGCTACAATCACCATCACCGACCATCCGCTACAATCCCCATCACAGACCATCTACTACAATCAATTTCATTGACCATCCGCTACAATCACCTTCACCGAACCTCAGCTACAATCACCTTCACCGATCCTCAGCTACAATCACCTTCACCGATCCTCAGCTACAATCACCTTCACCAACCATCCACTACAATCATCTTCACCGACCATCCACTACAATCACCTTCATCGATCATCTGCTACAATCATATTCACTGACGATCCGCTACAATCATCTTCACCGATCCTCAGCTACAATCACCTTCACTGACCATTCGCTACAATCACCTTCACCAACCATCCGCTACAATCACCTTCACCGACCATCTGCTACAATCACCTTCATCGACCATCCGCTACAATCATCACCAACCATCCACTACAATCACCTTCACTTACCATCTGCTACAATCATCTTCACCGATCCTCAGCTACAATCACCTTCACTGACCATTCGCTACAATCACCTTCACTGACCATTCGCTACAATCACCTTCACCAACCATCTGCTACAATCACCTTCATCGACCATCCGCTACAATCATCACCAACCATTCGCTACAATCACCTTCAACCATCCGCTACAATCACCTTCACCGACCATCCACTACAATCACCTTCACTGACCATCTGCTACAATCACCTTCACCAACCATCCGCTACAATCACCTTCACTGACCATCCGCTACAACCACCTTAACTGATCATCTGCTACAATCACCTTCATCGACCATCCGCTACAATCACCTTCATCGACCATCCACTACAATCACCTTCACTGACCATCCGCTACAATCACCGTCACCGACCATCCGCAGCCTCTTACTAGTTAGTCAATAAAGTGTTGTATACTTTTAAGTTTTCCCATCTTTATACCACAACAAATTACACAATTATTTATTTATCCCCCCCCCAAAAAAAATTAATAAACGTAAATTCTCAAAAAAAAAAAAAAAAAAATACTCCAGACATAATACTATGTCAGAGTACCAGACATAAGATGTGTCAGAGTACCAGACATAAGACTGTGTCAGAGTACCAGACATAAGGCTGTGTCAGAGTACCAGACATAAGACTGTGTCAGACATAAGACTGTGTCAGACATAAGACTGTGTCAGACATATGACTGTGTCAGACATAAGATGTGTCAGACATATGACTGTGTCAGACATAAGACTTTGTCAGACATATGACTGTGTCAGAGTACCAGCCATAAGACTGGCTACATGACTGATACATCACTCTTCATGGATGTGTCCTCTGTCCTCGAACTCACCAGTGCCATTAAGCAGGTGCTGGAAGGTGCCCACTCTTACGTCCTCCATACTTTATCAGTGCCTAGGAGGCACAAGATGTGCAGCAAGACCAAGGGTAATCTTACTATAATATACTCTTACACTCTTCACTGTTTCAAGTTTCTAACAATAATTCACAATGTGCAATCTCACGATGTTCTATTTCACAACGAGTGATCTCAAGATTAGCGATCTCATTATGTGTGGCGAGGTGATGTACATGCAGGTATGTGATGCCTATTGTAGCCTATGTAAAACATAGTTTACAAGAATATAATACAACTAGAGTGTATGTTGTATTAGACACAAAAAAAGATGATTATCAATGTTGTAAGATACTGACCCCATGCTAGTGATTAAGAACACCATGCTAGTGACACAACCAACACCATACTACAGTGACAAACAACACCATGCTAGTGACACAAACACCATGCTACAGAGAGACAAACACCACTATGTGACACAAACAACTCCAGGTTATATCAAACCAGGGACGGCAGCGCACTACATCTCTGTGCTATACAAGCATTTCAGTGTCATGTCACGACACACCACATGCTGTCTGGACCACTTGCAGTATAAAAATAGATCTATGTTTCATTGAACTATAAAAATTGCTTTAAAAATCCAAAATACAATGATAAAGTACTTCAAAAAACAATATTTTTATGGAATTTTTAAGAAGCTCAAAATCCTTAACATTATTTTTAACCCCTTCTCTGTCCATCACACAGAACTACATCACTGAGCACGCGCTCCCTCGCGTACTGAGCACGGGCTCCCTCACGTACTGAGCAAGGGCTCCCTCGCGTACTGAGCACGGGCTCCCTCGCGTACTGAGCACTGGCTCCCTCGCGTACTGAGCACGGGCTCCCTCGCATACTGAGCACGGGCTCCCTCGCGTACTTCTATAACAGCTCACTCAAATGAGCTGTCAGAAGTAAATTTTGGCTTGGATATGAGAGAATGGGTCTGTGCAGCAAGTGTGCACAATACATATAAAGAAAATCCTGCCACCCTACGTGATGTATAATGGGAAAACAAAACTGTGACCTTGAGTATCGCTTAAAATAGCAACTTTGCAGTGTTTTCTTGGATAGTTTTTAAGGTTTTATTGTCACTGGCTGTTTCTTGGTATTATTTGATAGAATGGAAGACATTTTACTGAGATAGAGATGATTTTGATTGGTTTCAGTAGAGAAAGCAGATTGAAATTAAGTTCAGAGTAGCAGAAATGCTTAATTTTTTGCCAATATTCTAGAGGATGGATAAGTCTCCCCTACAACCCCCAGTCTGCTTTTTGAGTTTTTAATAGGTCTGATTCAATTCTTGAGATGCTGTAACCCATGATCAATCTTTTCTGGTTATATTTTATTATCCGAGAACTAGAGTAAATCTTATGTTTTGTGTGAATGAGAATTCATAATGAAAAGCAAGTGTAATATTAATAGGAGAGGCCTAGAGAGGCCTAGATAGGCCTGGGGAGGCCTGAAGAGGTCTGGGAACATGACTAATGAACAGAGGAAATATTGTTTTAGTGCCAGCAATGTCTGCATTGTTTATTATGGACTCTGTTTAAAAACATTTTTTTTTTAATTTTGTGAAATTGGCCAAATTACCGAATTCTGATCACTTCATACGGTAGTTGAAATAGCTGAAATGGCAGTTTCTTGTGCTCATTCCATAGAATGGAAGGAATACTAGCAAAATAGCAAAGAACTTGGTAGACTGGAATAATGGAAATGGCATAAAATAGAACTCAAAGTGGGCAAAATTGCCAGTACGTAAATTGTGCTAAGACCATTAACTATGCACCTGCATAATTTCATGACTTTTCCATCAAATTTTGTACTTTAAACATCATTACCATTAGAACAAAAATTTCTCTATTTCTTCAGAATTTTTTTTGTGGAAAATTTTTATATATTGAAAGCAAGTTTCATTCCGGGCATCTGGACAGTGAAAGGCTTAAACATTACAAAAGATTTGCATTTTTATAACAATTATTAAAAATTCTCAAAAATAATGAAAAAATTAAAATGTTAGAGAAAAATCAACATTTTTTATTGGATTTTTAAAAAAAATTTAAAAGTTCAAAAATTTTAATATACTGTAAAAAACTTTAATGCCTTAAAATAATAATTTTTATGGTATTTTTAACTTTTCCATAATACTGCAAAAAAATATAAATTTTTAATGCCTAGAATAATTTTTTATGGAATTTTTAGTTTTTTAAAAATATTACAGAAAGATAAAAAAATTTAGTAACTAAAATTAATATTTTTATGAGATTTTTAAAAATTGGTTAAAAACCTCAATTTTTTTTTAATACTGCAAAAAATCCACATTTTTAATGCCTAAAATGGATGGCAATGAGGGAGTGGTAAACCCGCATGGGCACGAGGAAGTGGAGGGCAGCTCCAGTTCCTTGAATCAAGAGCCTAGAGTGATCCTGGTGATATTACCCCGGCGTATGAACGACCCGTCGCCGCTGCTGGTCAGACTACTGCCCTCGGCGGTGTCGTCCGGTACGTCCTCGCTACCGCCAGCGCCACCACCAAGCTGGTGCTGACCGTCGGTGGTGGTGGCAAACCTCACGTTCTTGATGGCATAGTCGTCGTCCAGCTCTCGTTCACGTAGTCCCAGTACAAGTACACGGAACAACTCCCAGTCTCCGAAGTTCATGTTCAGTACCTGTACCAGTGTTATATTCCATTATTATTCTTGTTGCTAATGGTACTAGTATATCTCCTACTATTCTAACTGATTTTTACACAGGTGAGTTAACTTAGCTGTTTTAACTGTTTATCTGTGTGTACACCTAAAGGTCATTCACCATTGAACAAATATTGTATCATGCTGAAATAATATTATTATTACTGTATTATTATTATTATTATTAATTACAGCCTCTCCTCCGTTAACAACGAAGTTCCGTTCCTAAGACCATGTCAGTAAACGAATTCGTCGCTAAGCAAGGAGTGGTAGTGGGTTTGTGTCAATCATCTTTGATATTGTTTTAATGTCACCTTAGCACCATCTATAATATTTTTAGTATATTCTTAAATGTTTATACAGTAGTGTACTCTATATTGTAATAAACAGAATAGAGGAAATCAGCTCTAATATACATTATTTAGGTATCCATTCTGGTAAGAAAGCCCATTGTAAGTCTGAGTTGTTGGTAAATGAGTAAGTCGCTAAGTGAAGAGAGGCTGTATTATTAAATAATAAGATATCACAAGAACCACAAAGGAAATAAGTCACTTTGACTTTCTTGGGTTATCCTGGTGGGTAATCTACACATATGCTGCTATGTATGATAATTTATGTAACTATATTTATGTGTGTGTGTTCCTGAACAAACTTACGGGTGGTGATGTTAGCAGCAATGTTAAGAGTGATGTTTGAGTTCTGGAACACCTTGCACACTATTAGTGTACATGTACACCTTACAACACACTATACATTATTAGTGTATGCATACACCTCACCTACATCTTGTACACTACTAGTGTACACGTACACCTCACCTTCTTCAGATCATCAAGGTCGCAGTGCAATAACACCTTGCCGTTGATGTTGTTCTCCAGGAAGCGGTCTTTATAGCTGGGTAGTGTAGTAGAGAGGCCCTCGACCTTACTGAACACCTCAAACAACCCTTCGATGGTCAGTGTTGAGAGCTTCTTGTCTGCAGCCTCCGCCTAAGACAAGACAAAATTCAAAATTCCATTTTAACAGCACTCTTAAAGCTACTGTACAGTGTGAAAACATCTATGCATTGAAAATTGAAGAGCAGGTACTATGATGCACTCAACAAGTGCTCTTCAACTATTAATGAATTTTTCCAGTAATAATCACAAAAAACTGTACATAGATGCATTCTCTATGGGGAAGTGGAGAAGAATTCTTAATGCGTAAGCCATGCGTGTAGTAAATTTAAAAAGAAAAACTTTAATTTTACTTTTTAGGTCACCCTGCCTTGGTGGGATATGGCTGGCTTATTGAAAAAAAAAACACATATGAATACTTTTATTGAAGACCGCGGCTGTCTTCCACCGAGGCCATGTGACCAGGAAGAGAAGAAACTGAAGTTTTTCTTCTTTTTACATTTAGTAATTTGTACAGTAGAAGGTGTTACTAGCATACTAGAGGTACAGACATGTATGCGCTAGGCTCCTGACCAGTAAAATGTGATCAGTTATGAGGGTGCCTTCACAAAATTCAACTTCAATAACAAAAACATATACAGTGTACTGGGAGCAAGTCAACCATTCCTAAATGAGACAAGCTGGGAAGATATCCTAAACAACACAGATCCGAACCTTTGCCTAGAAAAACCTAACTTTGTGGCACTTCAGGTCTGCTCAAGGCACATTCCATTAAGAAAAAGAAATAGAAGATGTAAACTAGAAAGAGAGAGACGCTCCCTATACAGGTGAAGGCGAAGAATCACAGAGCTGCTGAGAGGGGTCAGTATATCTGAAATATGAAGGGAGGCACTGGTCAGAGAAATTGCAAATATCAAACTTAAGCTTAAGGAATCTTACAGGAGACAAGAATCTCAGGAAGAACTAAAAGCCAGAAAGGAAATTGAATGAAACACAAAATACTTCTTCTCTTATGCCAAATCTAAGGAAAAAACAGCGTCCAATATTGGGCCTCTGGTCAGGTGAGATGGAACCTACAGAGATGACAGCAAAGAAATGAGTGAGATACTAAGGTCCCAATACGACTCGGTGTTCAGCAAGCCGCTAACCAGACTAAGGGTCAACAATCTAAATGAATTCTTTATGACCAATACCCAAAATTTGGTCATCTCAAAAATCTCTGATATTATCCTAACACCACAAGACTTCAAAGAGGCAATAAATGACATGCCCATGTACTCTGCCTCAGGCCCGGACTCATGGAACTTCATGTTCATCAAGAACTGCAAGAAGCCCGTCACATGCCTTCAGCATTCTATGGAGAGGGAGCATGGACACAGGGGTCACCCCACACTCACTAAAAACAACAGACAAAACCCCACTCTACAAAGGTGGCAGTAAAGCAATTGCAAAGAACTACAGACTGATAGCACTAACATCCCATATCATAAAAATCTTTGAAAGTGTTCTAAGAAGCAAGATCGCCAACCACCTAGATACCCATCAATTACACAACCCAGGGTAACACGGGTTTAGAGCAGGTCGCTCCTGCCTGTACCAGCTACTGAACCACTATGACAAAGTCCTGGATGCTGTAGAGGATAAACAAAATGCAAATGTTGTATACACAGACTTTGCGAAAGCCTTCGACAAGTGCGACCATGGTGTAATAGTACGCAAAATGCATGATAAAGGGATAACAGGTAAAGTTGGTAGATGGATCTATAACTTCCTAACAAATAGAACACAAAGAGTAATAGTAAATAGAGTAAAGTCTGAGGTAGCTACATTGAAAAGCTCTGTTCCACAAGGCACAGTACTCGCTCCCATCCTATTCCTCATCCCCCATATCTGACATAGAGATGTAAGCCATAGCTCCATGTCTTACTTTGCAGATGACACCCGAATTGCCATGACAGTGTCCTCCATTGAAGACACTGCAAGACTCCAAGCACACATCAATCAAATCTTCAAATGGGCCACTGAAAACAATATGAAGTTCAATGAAAAGAAATTTCAATTACTCAGATATGGAAAATTTGTGGAAATTAAAACTGTATCAGGGTATACAACAAAATCTAACCACACAATAGAGAAAAAAAGTAATGTGAAGGACCTGGGAGTGATAATGTCAGAGGATCTCACCTTCAAAGACCACAACAATGTATCTACCTCATCTACTAGAAAAATGATAGGATGGATAATGAGAACCTTCAAAACCAGGGACCCCAAGCCCATGACGATTCTCTTCAAATCGCTTTTTCTCTCTAGGCTGGAATACTGTTGTACACTAACTTTTATAGCACACATAAGTATGATAAAGCACCTAAATTACTGGGAAAAGTTGAAATCCCTTGATTTGTATTCCCTGGAATGCAGGCAAGAAAGATACATGATAATATACACTAGGAAAATCCTACAGAGATTAGTACCAAACTTGCACACGAAAATCACACTCCCTACAAAAGCAAAAGACTCGGCAGGAGATGCAAAAGTCCCAAACGAAAAGCAGGAGGGTCACGAGTACACTAAGAGACAACACAATAAGTGTCAAGGGCCCAAGACTGTTCAACTGCCTCCTGGCATACATAAGGGGGATTACCAATAAACCCCTGGCTGTCTTCAAGAAGGCGCTGGACAGGCACCTAAAGTCAGTACAGTGGACCCCCGGCTAACTATCAAAATTCATTGCAGAAGCCTACTCAAGTGCCATTACCGAACGAATTTACTTCCTTAAGTAATAATGTCACGTAGGTTAGTCTATTTCTGACCCCCAAAAATACATTTCCACAAGCACTTACAATATTATATATACTTTCATAATTGTACGATTTCCGGGGTGATCGTTAGCCGGGGGTCCACAGTACTTGATAAGATGGGCTGTGGTGTTCGTCGGTGGTTTATGTGCAGCCAACAGTAACAGTCTCGTTGATCAGACCCTGATCCACCACAAGGCCTGGTCTCAGACCGGGCCGCGTGGGCGTTGACCCCCGAAACTCTCTCCAGGTATACTCCAGGTAGCACTCTGCTCCTAGTATTTCATTCACCTCTTATGACATGCATTATTTACAGAAAAAGATTCTTCACCAATTCCTCACACTTCAGTCACACACACACACGTACAATGTGCATTAAGCACCTCAGCGACCTCTCCTCAGAGGGCTAAGGAAAGATTGCTGAGGTAGTTTGGACATTTAAAGTGAAAGGAGCAGAATAGGATGATGTAAAATTCTGTAGTGGAGGGAAGGCAAGGTAGGAGTCATCTTAGGAAAGGTTGGAGGGAGGGGGCAAAGGAGGTTTTGTGTATGAGGGGCTTAGACTTCCAGCAAGTAAACACAAGTATGTTAGGTGTGGAGACAAATGGTTTTTATGACTTGACATAAAAACATAAGAAAGAAGGAACACTACAACAGGCCTACTGGCCAATGTGAGGCAGGTCCATGTCACCCCATGGCTTAGACAAATGACCCACCTAGTTAGGTCACATCCATTTAAGGAAGGAGCATGGCATCAGACCCACTAGCACAAGCTAGTCAGATCCAGCTCACACCCACCCACATCCACTCATGTATTTATCTAACCTATTTTTAAAACTACACAGCGTTTTAGCTTCAACGAAGGTACTCGGGAGTTTGTTCCACTCATCCACAACCTTATTACCAAACCAGTGCTTTCCTATATCCTTCCTGAATCTGAATTTTTCCAACTTGAAACCATTGATGCGAGTCCTGTCTTGGCTAGATATTTTTAGCACGCTATTTACATCCCCTTTATTTATTCCTGTTTTCCATTTATACACCTCAATCATATCCCCCCTAATTCTACGCCTTTCTAGAGAGTGCAGATTCAGGGTCCTCAGTCTATCCTCATAGGGAAGATTTCTGATACATGGGATCAACTTTGTCATCCTCCTTTGTATGTTTTCCAGTGCATTTATATCCATTTTGTAATACGGTGACCAGAACTGTGCAGCATAATCTAAATGAGGCCTAACCAAAGATATATAGAGTTGAAGAACAACCTGAGGATTTCTATTATTTATACTTCTTGATATGAAGCCAAGGATTCTGTTAGCTCTATTGCAAACACTTATGCACTGTTGTCTTGGTTTCAGATTACTGCTAACCAGAACTCCTAAATCCTTTTCACAATCCGTAATATTAAGATCTACATTATTTAGTTTATATGTGGCATGGTTATTTTCCTGTCCAACACTTGTCTATATTAAACTGCATCTGCCACTGCATCAGTCTATTCAAATCATCCTGGAGTGCTCTAATGTCATCATTAGAATGAATTAGATGGCCTATTTTGGTGTCATCAGCAAATTTGCTTATGTCACTATTTATTCCCTCATCTGTGTCATTTATGTAAATTGTGAACAACAAGGGGCCAAACACTGACCCCTGTGGAACACCGCTTTTGATGTGCCCCCATTCTGATTTCTCCCCATTTATGCAAACTCTCTGCCTTGTAAATAGGTATTACATTTGCCATTTTCCACTTGTCTGGCACTATGCCAGTTTGTAGTGATATATTGAAAAGATTCGGCAAAGGTATGCTAAGTTCCTCTTTACATTCCTTTAAAAACTCTTGCAAACAATTCAACAGGGCCTGGGGATTTGTTAGGTTTTAATTTCTCTATTTGTCTGAGAACCATGTCACTAGTTACCCCAATCGTGCATAGTTTATTATCATCCTGTTCTACATAATTTATTTAAAACTGAGAGGAAGTAAGTGTTGAAAATTTCACACATTTCCTTATCACTGTCAGTGATCTGACCTGAGTTACTCTTAAGTGGGCCTATCTTGTCCCTAATCTTACTTCTGTATACCTGAAAGAACTAAAACAATTTTCTAATAGTTGTGACAGGACCCATAGACATACCAGACACAAACATCTCTTTGACATTCCCCATGTCCGGCTAAATCTATACAAAAATTCAATGTACATAAAAGGGCCTAAAATCTGGAACTCCCTGCCTGAAAACTCTAGAACTGCAGAACAACCACCATTTTCAAAAGCACTGTTAAAAAACATCTTACCTCCCTTACACACCCCACCGGTAGCTAACCACATGAAAACTACTTTATCTTGCACATATCCAAAGCAAAATACGTAAACTTATTGATAACTGTGACTCCCCTTAATTTACACATGACTGTAAACATAAAATTCTGAATACAACTATTGCTTCATACTTCATAAGCTAGTCATAAATTTGCCTAACACACTCCAATATAGAAATTGTATCATGCCAAAATGAGACCATTTCCATTAATAGATAAACTAATTGTTAAGTTCTTAAATATTTTGAACTACCTCAATTTTGTAAATCTAGTTAATCACTACAATTACATAACCTTAACACCAGTACAGTGGACCCCCGAGTAACGTAAAAACTTCTTTCCAGAAGCCTGCTCAAGTGACATTACCGAACGAATTTACTCCCTTAAGGAATAATGTCACGTAGGTTAGTCTATTTCAGACCCCCAAAAATACACTTCCACAAGCACTTACAATATTATACTTACATAATTGTACGATTTCCGGGTTGTTCGTTACTCGGGGGTCCACTGTATACAATGGACCCCCAAGTTACGAGCATAATTCATTCCAGAAGGCTGCTCAAGTGCCATTACCGAACGCATTTTCTCCCTTAACCCTTTCGGGGTTTCGGTCGTACTAGTACGGCTTACGCCCCAAGGTTTTGGTCGTACTAGTACGCCTAAATTCTAGCGCCCTCAAACCAAGCAGAAACAGGCTGTTAGGCCTAGATGTGAGAGAATGGGTCTGTGTGGTCAGTGTGCACAGTATAAAAAAATTCCTGCACCACACAGTGCATAATGAGGAAAAAAACTCTGACTGTGTTTTTGGTTTAAAACAGCGACTTTGCAGTCTATTTTCGTATGGTATTTATGCTTGTATTTTCGTTTTCGTAGTCTCATTTTATAGAATAGATGATATATTACAGAAATAGAGATAATTTTGACTGGTTTCACGATGACAAGTACCTTGAAACTGAGCGCAAAGTAGCGAAAATGTTTGATTTTGTCCGATGTTCAAGAGTAAACAAATCACACCATGTGTCCAATACAATTGGCGAGTCTAATATTCTTGCACAAGTGCGCTGATATTATTTATATAATTTTTACAATGATGCAGTTGTGTACATAACAGTAAATCTTCTATTTTTTGTGAGAATAAAAATTCAAAATGGAAAGCAAAAGTAATGTAAGAGGGGCCTGGAGACGTGACTAATGAACAGAGAACATGTTATTTTAGTGCCAGGAATGTTTGCCTTGTTTATTCTGGACCCTATTTTGAAATTGGCATCGTCTGAAATTTGTGTGAAATTGGCCAAATTGCCATTTTCTGACCACTATTTTGGGTAGTTGAAATTGTTAAATAGGCAGTTTCTTGTACTCAATCGATAGAAGAAATGGAGTTCTAGCGAAATAGCTATAATTTTAGTAGACTGAAACATTGGAATTTGCTGAAAATAGGGCTCAAAGTGGGCGAAATCGCTGATGCGTAAATGTCATCGATACCACTAACTTCACGAAAGCATAATTCCGTTAGTTTTCGATCAAATTTCATAATTTTTGTGGCGTTATGAACGGAAAAAAGTTCTCTATCATTTCATATTTTTTTTTTTTTTTAAATTCTTGGACCCTGAAAACGAGTTTCGGAGAGGGTCCTTGGACCCCCAAAGGGTTAAGGAATAATGTCAAGTAGGTTAGTCCATTTCAGACCCCCAAAAATACACTTACAAAAGCACTTACAATATTACACTTACATAACTGTACGATTTCTGAGGTGCTCATAACTCGGTGATCCACTGTATAATCCATATCCTGTGTCAATATAGAGTAAGAACTAGTATTAGTCTGCCCAAAATGCCTAGGCATACCTAGGTATACTAGTGGCCTTCTTGTAATAAGTATTTTATAATATGTAATAATAAAATATGTAAACCCCACATTGCAATATTAACAGAGAATCCCTTGCGACTTTAGCCTCATAATCCCGTTTTTGCTTTTCTTATTCCTTTTTTTATTTCTCTCTTTAATTGAATATATTGATTTCTTAACCCCCCATTCCCTCTTTTGATATGCCTATATATGCCTCCCTTTTGACCAGTGGGATGTTTTAATCTATTGTTCATCCATTTGGGATCATTTTTGTTAGATCTAATTTCCCTACTCGGAACAAAAGTTGTCTGGGCAGCTAGAACTATGCTCTAAAAAACATCATATTAGCAACCAACACTACCTACCTGACCCATAGTCAGGTCATCCCAATTTAGCCCACCCAGGTAATTTCTCAGTCCCATGAAGTCAGCCAAGCGGAAATCTGGGACAAAGACTTGATTACAGTTATCTGGGTAATTCCATGATATATTGAAACTAAGTGATTTGTAATTGCTTTCCCCAAGCTCATCATTAGCCTCAAGATTATTAATTAGTGATTTTTTGTTAGCAAGAACCAAGTCAAGCAGGTTGTTTCCTCTAGTTGGTTCTGTCACAAACTGTTTTAAAATGCAATCCTGAACTGTATCAAGAAAGTCACTAGAATTAAGATTTCCTGTCACATTGTTCCAATCAATTTGTCTAAAGTTAAAATCTCCCATGAGTAAATTGAATTATCAAAGCTTATTTCTTGGGTAGCTCTGTTAGTGGGATGGATTGTGAAGAACCTGCCTAGTATGGGCCAACAGGCCTGCTGCAGTGTTCCTCCTTTCTTATGTTCTTATATCTAGATGCCTTATGAATTTCGTCCCATAGCAGCTTAATGCACTCGCTATCAAGGTTTGGGGGCCCATAAATCACACCCAAAATTAATTTTTCATGACCCTCGAGAAACTGTAGCCAAACAGATTCTGTGTCCGATGTTCCTAATTTTATATCTTGTCTAACACAACAATTTAAATTATCTCTGACACACATCGCTACTCCACCACCCTTCCTGTTGACCCTATCAGTGTGAAATAGTTTATAATCCTGTATGCTGCATTCAGAAGGCATTTATCCATCTTTCAAGTTGAACCAGGTCTCTGTTATAGCAATAATATCTATATTACCTGCACTTGCAAGTAATCGTAGCTCATCTATCTTATTTCTTAGACTCCTACTATTTGTATAGTAAACCTTAAGGGAGCTAATCACTTGTTGCCCTCTACTATCTCTCTTTGTTTGTTGAACAACTGCTTTGCCTTTACTAGCAACTTTATTTTGAATACAGTGGACCCTCGGAAATCGAACACTCCCAACTCACCCTATTATGTAAGTTTATTATTGTAAGTGCTTTTATAGGTGTATTATAAGTGGTCTGAAACGGACTAATCTAATTTACATCATTCCTTATGGGAATAAATTCGTCTGGCAACAGAACTTGAACAGCATTCTGGAATGAAGAATGTTCGATTTCCAGGGGTCCACTGTATTGTCTTTTAAACATATACTTGAGGTATGGTTGTAATATCTGCTGTTTTCAACCCTAGTACTGCAGCCTGATTGTTTCCCACAAACACCCCATACCTCTATAATCTATCAGTTTAAAGTCCTAGACAAGTCATCAATGGCCCCCTCAATCGAATTGGCTAATGCAACCATTCCAGCCCCAGAGAGATGAACCCCATCCCTTGCATACATATCACATTTGCCATAGAATTTGTCCCAGTTATCAATGAATGGGATTGCAAGTTCCTTGCAGTACCTGTCTAGCCTGCAATTTATACCAATTTTCCTAGACATCCATTCATTGCCCACTCCCCTTCTAGGCAAGATGCTATATATGATTGGGATCCCTCCCTTAGACCTGACAACATCTATGACTGACCTGTACTTATCCAGCAGCTCCTGTTTCTTGCCCTTCCCGATGTCATTTCCACCAGTACTAAGACAGATAATGGGCTTGTTCCCATTACTTGACATAATATTATCCAACCTGCTTACTATGTCAACAACACCAGCTCCTGGGAGGCACACACTGTCTGTTACAAAAAGCACGGTCCATATATCTTACCTGAGTCTCTCCCACAATCAGAATATTCTTACCTTGATTGGCAGGGGAGTCAGTGGTACCTTTAACCTCACTAACCACTGAAGTACACTCGTCCTGGAGGACAGAGAATCAATTTCCTAACTTCACATCTTCTCTATTAATCTTCCTTAACTTCCTTCTTCCTGAATTGTGAACCACTTGCAACTTGAAGTGGCTGCCACTCTCCAACTCACTGCTGGTTACCTTTTCCTCCTTACCAGCTCCAACCATCTCACACTCACTCCCAAACCCATCTAGGCAAAGCTTCAGTCTCCTATTTTTCTCCTGAAGAAGTAGAACCTCCTTCTTTAACACTTTAACCTGAGATTCTAAAACACTACAGCAAGCCATGGTGCTCGGTAACATGCCACTGAATTCCCAGACAGCTTAGGACAGGATGACCTCACGTGACCACTGACCTCATCGCACTGAGTGTGAACAAAGTGACATTTATGAAGGGATTCAGGGAAACCGGTTAGCTGGACTTGAGTCCTGGAGGTGGGAGGTACAGTGCCTGTACTCTGAAGGATGGGTGAGGATGTTACAGTACTGGAGATATGAAGTACAGTGCCTGTACTCTGAAGGATGGGTGAGGATGTTACAGTACTGGAGGTGGGAAGTACAGTGCCTGTACTCTGAAGGATGAGTGAGGATATTACAGTACTGGAGGTGAGAAGTACAGTGCATGTACTCTGAAGGATGGGTGAGGATGTTACAGCACTGAAGTACAGTGCCTGTACTCTGAAGGATGGGTGAGGATGTTACAGTACTGGAGGTGGCAAGTACAGTGTCTGTACTCTGAAAGATGGGTGAGAATGTTACAGTACTGGAGGTGGCAAGTACAGTGCCTGTACTCTGAAGGATGAGTGAGGATATTACAGTACTGGAGGTGGGACATACAGTGCCTCTACTCTGAAAAATGAGTGAGGATATTACAGTACTGGAAGTGGGAAGTACAGTGCCTGCACTCTGAAGGATGAGTGGGGATGTTACAGTACTGGAGGTGGGAAGTACAGTGCCTGTACTCTGAAGGATGGGTGAGGATGTTACAGTACTGGAGGTGGCAAGTACAGTGACTGTACTCTGAAGGATGAGTGAGGATGTTACAGTTCTGAGGATCCTCTTAACTGTATCACCATCACACTTGAGTGTTGGTGAATATGTTTTCTCGTTGTCAGGTCGCCGTGCCTTGATGGGAGACAACTGCCAGGTTAATACAAATCTCTATACCATCAGGTTGATGTACTGACCGGTAAGCTGGCTTGTCCGGTGTTGACGACTGGATTGACAGTGACGGGAATGCTGCTGTAGTCGACCGATGGTGCCGACTGTATTGACGGCATGAATGGGGGACCGTAACCCCATAAGAGTGTGTTCATGGGCGGCATGCTTGCTGTCGAGATCTTCTGGTTGCCTCGCATTGGCTGTGGGCACAAAGTTGACAGATTTATAATACAATATTCAATATAAATTCAACTCTTCAGAAATAAATTCAACAATTCTAAAAACAAATTCAACAATTCTAAAAATAAATTCAACAATTCTAAAAATAAATTCAACAATTCTAAAAATAAATTCAACAATTCTAAAAATAAATTCAACAATTCTAAAAATAAATTCAACAAATCTAAAAATAAATTCAACAATTCTATAAATAAATTCAACAATTCTTAAAATTAATTCAACAATTCTTTAAATTAATTCAACAATTCTAAATAAAAATTCAAGAATGAGACAAATCCTCAAAATAAAGTGAAAAAAAAAAATCATACAATGTGAAACAGAACTGTTGGATGAATTGCATTGAAACTGCAGAAGGAAACTAAGGCTGAGAAAGGTACTCAAACCCATGGTCAGTGAGCTCTAAAACTCAGGGGCCGGCCAGCGTGTTGACCGCTCGCCCAGCTGGCCCAGTAGGTACAATTCTTATATACTAATTCAAGTCACTTTTGACATGTGTATTTCATACACAATACCATTATCACTCTTGATTTGTATGAAGTGAGAGTGAGAAGTGTGTATATCACAGTGTATATACACTGAGGGGTGTATATCTCAGTGTGTATACACTGAGGTGAATATCTCAGTGTGTATACACTGAGATGTATATCACAATGTATATACATTGAGAGGTGTATATCACAATGTATATACATTGAGAGGTGCATACCACAATGTAAATACATCGAGAGGTGTATATCACAATGTATATGCACTGAGAGGTGTATATCACAATGTATATACACTGAGAGAAGTGTATCTCAGAGCATATACACTGAGGTGTATATAATGACCCTGATGTAGTAAACAGACTTCAAACCTAACACAACAACCATCATCTAGTAGACAGACTTTAAATCCACCACAGACAAGAGATTATAAAGTAAATTAATCAACCAATCACTGTCTAATTTACACAGAGCCACCAACCACATATTTACAGTGTTGTTTGTAAGTGTAAATCAGTTCTCTGTAAAATAGTGAAGTTGGTGGCTAGAGTGACACAGGTTGTGTACCTGTCTCCTGGCAGTGGTGGAGGTCTTGCTGTGTATGTCGTAGGTGGGGGGGTATGCTGCCCAGGGCTGTCCACCACCTGCGAACTGCAGCTGTGGTCCATTGTCTTCAAACTGTGGCTGGTCCTCCTTGATCACCTGACCAACAAACATGTGTTAATGCTTACTTAAAACTGTACCACTGTTCACTTAGCTTCCTCACTTTTTGTACACTGAAAAACTCCTGCTCAATAATGCATGTCAAGTTGTTAAGTAGAGTCTGTAAGCATTAGTGTTAGTCTGTCAGAAATACACTATATGTTATTGGCTGTTTTTTGTGCCTAATAATACAGCCTCTCCTCACTTAACAACGGAGTTCCATTCCTAAGACCACGTCGTTAAACGAATTCATCATTGAGGAGAATACTATAATGATAGTGAGTTTGTGTCAACCATCTTTGATATTGTTTTAATGTCACCTTTGCACCATTTATAACATTTTTAAATGTTTATACAGTAGTGTACTGTATACTGAAATAAAGAGAATAGAGGAAATCAGCTCTAATATACATTATTTAGGTATGAATATTGATCAGAGAGCCCATCATAAGTCTGAGGCATCAGTAAACGAGTACAGTGGACCCCCGAGTTTCGGTCATAATTCATTCCAGAAGGCTGCTCAAGTGCCATTACCAAACAAATTTACTCCCTTAAGGAATAATGTCAAGTAGGTTAGTCCATTTCAGACCCCCAAAAATACACTTACAAAAGCACTTACAATATTACACTTACATAATTGTTCGATTTCTGAGGTGACCGAAACTCGGGGGTCCACTGTACATCACTAAGTGAGGAGAGGCTGTATTTCATTACAAGTAAATTACATTTTGTATACTGCAGAAAAAAAAATTGTACTTTATTATACACAGGTGGTCCTCGACTAATGATGGAGTTACGTTCCGATAAACCTTTCGTAAGTCGAAAATACCATGAGTCAAATATGAATATATGTTAACCCTTTGACTGTCGCAAGTCCCAATTCTGAGTGCTCTCCTGTTGTCACAAAATATTCGAAAAAAAAAAAAAAAAAAAATTCTTATCAAAATGTTATGATTATTTTTCCGATTGTTTTCATCCTAAAAAAATTTTTTTGAGATCAATACTTACTGAGATATGGAGGCGTAAAGTTGGCAGAAAATGAGCCGCGTATGGCAACAGCGGCGCATGCCACTCACCAGTACACTTATATTTACTCCCTTTCGAAGGTTTCTTGTATTTTCCAATATTTTTTTTTTCCAGGTAACTTATGCGGCCTGTGAGACCAAAGTAAGGTGCTGTGTACATATATACACTCGTTGTATGCAACACAATAACTGCACAAACATTATTATCATTATATTGTTTAAAGAATTTGTTTACACAAACCAACAATGCAAAAAAAATTTTATTACTATTTTTCTATAATATATATACACATATATAATGACTGGACACTTTCCATGAACTTCCCTTAGCACTTGAAGCTGTGTGTGTGTGTGTGTGTGTGTGGACATCTAAATTTGCTGAGTCAGGGTAAGGCAGCTGTCAAAATGACATATTATACCATTACTCACCACCCTCACTGCTGTCAACCTGTCAACACAAAAGGGGACCCATGTCTTCTTCCCCACAACCTCCTTCCTAGCTTCCTTTCTTCCTTCATTCATTCCTTCCTTCCTTTCTTACTTATTTCCTTCCTTCCTTCCTCTCATCTCTTCCTTCCTACCTTCCTTTCTTCCTTCATTCCTTCCTTTTTTTCTTCCTTCCTTTCTTACTTCTTTTGTTCCTTCCTTCCTCTCATCTCTCCTTCCTTTCTTTCTTCCTTTCTTCTTTCCTTCCTTCCTTACTTTCCTCCTTCCTTCCTTCCTCTCATCTCTTCTTTCCTTCCTTTCATCTCTTCTTTCCTTCCTTCCTTCCTCTCATCTCTTCTTTCCTTCCTTTCATCTCTTCTTTCCTTCCTTCCTTCCTCTCATCTCTTCTTTCCTTCCTTCCTTCTGGTATCCTGGGTATTGCTTTCGGTCACAAACTCCTCAAAACCATGAAATTCATCTTCAGAGACACTTCCATCTATATTAGAGCTATCACTGGGGAAGAGAAGAGTCCCAGATTCGCCGGGGAGTCAGGTATTTCTTACCGCTAGGCATGCTGAACATGGACTACTGAAATGGCTTTCCCACAATGCACCATTGGCTGCCTGATTTTTTTTATACTGCGCACACTGACCACACAGACCCATTCTCTCACATGTAGGCCTACCAGCTTTCTCCCACTTGATTTGAGGCTGCTAGAATTTAGGCGTATAGATATGTCTGAAACAGTGGCTCGTAAGGCATATATATACGACCGAAAGTCAAAGGGTTAAATAAATAACTACTGTCACAAATAATTACTGTAACTAACTAAATACCAGTACTGAAGTGTAAATAAATGAATACAAGTTACAGACTTGTCACCTTCATGTTGGGTAATTATCTTAAGTTTCATCTCCAAAGTAATTGATTTTGTACCATTGTAAAGTTGAAATATTGTAAGTCAAACCATGGTAAGTCAGGGAGCACTTGTATAACACCTACATATTACATCTTTCACTGTCACAACCAAACAAATTAAGAGTCCACCCAACACTGTCGCAATTTTTAAAAAAACAAACATAAAAATATGTTGTGTACTAAAATATTAGTCCTTTTCTCAATATGAAAAACTTAATGGAAAACTTATAGAAGTAGAAAAGTGTGAAGGTGCCGGTCTGGGAACACTTTACACAACAACAACAATTTCTCCCAATATACAGTATACAGTGGACCCCCGGAGTTCGTACTGCTCCAAACTCGAACAATTATGTAAGTGTATTTTTGTAAGTGCTTTTGTAAGTGTATTTTTGGGGGTCTAAAAGGACTAATCTAATTTACATTATTCCTTATGGGAACAAATTCGTTCGGTAACAGCACTTGAGCAGCATTCTGGAACGAATTAATGACGAACTCCGGGGGTCCACTATATTCTATTTTAATCTAATTTCTGTCCTCAAACTGACTCACTAGCACACCTTCCATTCTATCCAATGATGGCAAGAAACTGCCTATTAACTATCAAAACTCCACTATTAAGTGGCCACAACTCTCTATTTGGACAATTTTACAATATTTTCAACAAATTCCAATACAACTCTTTCATTTTTTTAGATCTGCGCATGGGGCTCTACATCAATAACTCATCTCAGACCACTAATAACACAACAAAAGGCAGCAGTTAGAATGATAACAAATTCACACTCCAGACAACATACTCCACCAATATTCATAAACCTAAACTTACTCACCATACAAGACATCAATACTTTTTACTGTGCCTATTACATACATAGAACACTCTATGCAAATATTAACCCACCACTCAAACTTCTCCTTACTAGTTTTAACAGGACACATGACCATAACACTAGACACAGATCACTCCTCGATGTTCCCCGTGTCCATCTAACACTATGTAAAAACTCAATGCATATAAAAGGAACGAAAATTTGGAATTCATTACCTGTCATTGCCAAAGAAACCCTGCCTTTACCCCAATTCAAAACGATGCTAAAAAACCACCTTCTCACCCAAACCTAAGTGCTCAATATCAAACATTCTCAACAAAGTAGAATAATCACTTAATGTAAAAACCTGACTAATCACTTAAATGTAAAAACCTGTTATGAATAATACATACTAAGCTAACTATTTCCATAACATTTACAATATAATGACCACATAAACTGTAACTGCAATGCAATTAATTGTTTTAAATTGTTATCTCACTCAATTAGTTGCATTGCTACAATTAATTGATATGTTCAACTTATATTCAAACTTTATAACTTAGATATGCAATTATACTTATTTTATAAATTATCAACCATGTAGTCTATAATTAAGTAGTCCTAAGAATGCCGCAATGCACAGCATATTAGGGCTTTTGGCATGTACATCTCATTAATACCTATGTATCTTGTCTACCCAACCATGTATCATTGTACCATGTCTCAATAAAGTATTATTATTATTATTATTATTATTATTATTATTATTATTATTATTATTATTATTATTATTATTAATATTATTATTATGCTTGTTATTTTAAACTAACACAAAGTGGGAAGTTAGTTGTTGTTATTGTTATGTAGTGTTAGTGATGGTTAGTTAAATATTGTGCTCATCCACCACACACTAGACACCACACACCATACACTACCACCACACCTCCTAATTAATCTGATGGATTACATGAGAACTGAAATGTCGATAGGAAACCTCATAGGAATGGTAACCTTAGACTTGCAAAAGGCCTTCGATACTGTCAACCACAATATATTGTGTAAGAAACTTCAAGCTATCGGCATAAGTTCCAAAGACTGGATTAAGTCCTATCTTAGCAATAGGAAACAAATTGTCAAAATCAACAAAACAGAATCAGAACCACTGCCGATAGCAAGTGGAGTTCCCCAAGGTAGTATTCTGGGTCCCTTATTATTCCTGTGTTATGTAAATGACATACCCATCAGTGTCAAGTGCAAACTCCTACTGTATGCGGATGACAGTGCTCTGTTAGTGTCAGGTAGACCCACAAGATATAACTAATGTATTAACACTGGAACTGGAGTCCTGCAGCAAATGGTTAGTAGACAACAAACTATCGATACACCTCAGGAAAAGGAAGCCATACTCTTTGGCACAAAACATAAACTGAGAAGGGCAAATAATTTTAATGTCCGGTGTAATGGGAAATCCATCACTTCAGTTTCCTCAGTAAAATATCGGGAATCCTTTGACCCATGCATGTCAGGAGAATTGATAGGGAACAGTGTAGTAAAGAAAGCGAATGCCAGACTGAAGTTCCTCTACAGACAAACACAGTGTCTACCTACTGAGGCTCACAGGACTCTATGTATAGCCCTTATACAATGCCATATGGACTACGCTTGCTCTTCATGGTACTCTGCCTTGACAAAAATACTGAAAGATAAACTGCAAATCACCCAGAACAAAATGGTAAGATTCATCCAAGAGAGCATGTAGGCCAGGATGAATTATGTACAACAATTGGATATGCTGAATACTGAAGACAGAGTAAAACAACTTAAGTTAAATCAAGTTTATAAAATTGCTCACAAACAGTGTCCAGAATATCTTGCTGCCAATTTTGTCAAGGCTTGGAACCAAAGCAACCACAGTACAGTATAATAGTATAGTACAGTAGTACAGTATAGTTGTACAGTACAGAAATTACAGTACAATATTGTAGTACAGTATAGTGAAGAGTACAGTATAGTAGAAGAGTACGTAGTACAGTAAAATAGAACAGTAAAATAGTTGGTATAGTTGTACAGTATAGTAGTACAGTACAATAGTACAGTATTTAGAACAGTACAATAGTACAGTGGAGTAGTACAGTACAGTATACCAGTATCGTAGTACAGGATAGTGGTATAGTATAGTAGTACAGTACAGTAGTACAGTTCAGTTGTAAAGTATAGTAGTACAGTACTTTACTACAGTACAGTAGTACTGTATAGTAGTACAATACAGTAGTACAGTATAGTTGTACAGTACAGTAGTACAGTACAATATTGTAGTACAGTGTAGTAGAAAGAGTACAGTATAGTAGAAGAGTACAGTAGTACAGTAAAATAGAACAGTACAGTAGTACAGTTCAGTAGTAAAGTATAGTAGTACAGTACTTTACTACAGTACAGTAGTACTGTATAGTAGTACAAGTACAGTAGTACAGTACAGTAGAACAGTATTGTAGTACAGTATAGTAGTACAGTACAGTAGTACAGTCTAGTAGTAAGTACACTATTACAGTACCGTAGTACAGTACTGTAGTCTAGTACAGTAGTACAGTATAGTACAGTATAGTTGAACAGTATACTAGTACAGTATAGTAGTACAATAGTACAGTGTAATAGTAAAGTACACTAGAAGAGTACTGTAGTACAGTACAGTAGTACAGTACTTTAGTGCAGTATAGTAGTACAGTACAGTAGTACAATATAGTAGTACAGTACAGTAGTGCAGTACTGTAGTATAGTAGTACAGTATAGTAGTACAGTATATTAGTACAGTATAGTAGTTGTTACGATCTTGGCCTGTGGACCACTTTGATCGTGCTTCTCGTAACAAACGTAGTAAGATGAAGGATATCACAAGGTTTCTTTCCACACAAGGCGAATAATAATAATAATAATAATAATATCTTTATTTACTACAAGTACATGTACATGGTATACAGGCCTAGCTGACATCAGTGACATACTACTATATAGAAAGTCCCTTGTTATGCTGAGCATTTCGGGCAGATTAGGTCAGTGTCCTAGGATGCGACTCACACTAGTCGACTAACACCCAGGTACCCATTTTACTGATGGGGAACATAGACAACAGGTGTAAAGAAACACGCCCAATGTTTCTGCCCTGGCTGAATCGAACCCAGGCCCTCGCCGTGTGAAGCGAGCTTTAGCCACCAGACCACCAGACCAGTTCTATAATGCTTTATCTGGATTTTATTCAGTAAATACTAAGCTTCTAGGAGTACTTAGTAAATTAAATATTTATTTAAAGCACTTAGACATAAGTGGGACATGAATAATTCAGATATACCTTTCTTCCCACACTTAATTATATATATATATGTACAGACACTATAATATCATAATCCACTAACACAAAATATCCCCGAGATCCTTTGTGCGGTGAATTAAGTACAGCAAGAGGTTCGTTTACTACCTCATTCTTTAACTATATATATCACTTCACTACAGCAGAAACTGGTAAGAGACGCTTTATCAATTAAGAGCTCAGAGTGCATACAATGCTAACTTGGTCTCTGCCCAATTGCTTCACTGAGGGGATGACTATACAAGTGTAATCCGTAAAGTATTTCCAACATGGAAGTAATGCAACAACTTCTAGCTTCCAATCAAAGAAATCCAGGTCCAAAGGTTCTCCTGGAGTTTTGTAGAGCTCAAGCTGGTGCTTCTTCTCCTAGAGTGAGAATGAACTACCATGAGCAAAACTCCTGGCTCGACGTCACCTCGGAATAAGCGAGAGTTTGCGGTACAAATGACCACTAGGTAATATAAGAATACTAAACACTGCAGGTTTATAAAACATCCTACCTAACAAATAAATAATTCATGGCGGATAATATTATAAAGCAAGGAATCTTTATTTTAGCTATTAATAAAGAAACCAATAATATAATATTACATGAAAAAGCCGAAATTAACATTAAATAAATGACCCTTCTTAAATTATGACCAAAGGGCGTAACACTCCCCGTACGACTAAGTGTCGCACCAAGATGGTATTTAAATCATCCATGGTACACTGACTATTCTTCCTTATAGACTCAGATAATTGTAAAGACAAAATTCCTCCAATGAAATTTAAAGATCCTTCTGGGTCACCATGAAGCAGAAGTCAGGAAATGGAGTTTAATCTGCACTCCGTCTCAGAGGTGGATACACAGTAGAGACCCCTGGTGACATCAGAAGCTGAGGATGTCAGGGGAGTACAACAGGAGTCATAGCCCAAGCTGGATATGTTCTTAACTTCCACCAAACTGGCATCAAACTCAACTCCGTAAGGACTTCTATTTTCGTTACAGTAATCATCTTACTGTCGGTGCCAAAAGTCAAAATATTAAACACAAAACTCATAAATTTCACAAAGCAAATAAAAATTTAGATCTTGATCTAGAGAAAAAAAAAAAAAAAAATGGGAACTACTGACTAGTCCTTATGGATGGGATAACGCGTCGGCAATTACGTTATCCGGGCCACGTATCTGGTGAATACTTATTGAAAAGGGCTGAATCCGAAGAGCCCATCTTTGAATCCGGGCGTTCTTCGATTTCATTGAGTTTATAAATGTCAAAGGGTTATGGTCTGAATTGACGGTGATTTTGTGGGGAGTAGTTCCCAGGTAAACTTCAAAGTGTTCTAAAGATAACACTAAAGCTAATGCTTCCCTCTCTACAGTTGATAATTTAGCTGGTGGGGCTTTAATTTTGCAGAGAAATAACAAATAGGATGAAGAATATCTGAAGAGGAAGAGGGTTGTAGCAGGACTGCTCCCACGGCATAGCTACTGGCGTCTACATGTAAGAAAAGGGGACATTGAAATCTGGACTCTTTAATACTGGTGATGATTCAAGCAACCGTTTCAATCTACAAAAGCTAAGTCACATTCTGGGGTCCAGCGGAATTTAACTTTGGAACTGGTTAATTCAAATAGAGGAGCTGCCACCTGTGAGAAGTTGGGACAGAATCAGCGGTAGTAGCCGGCCATCCCCAAAAAACCTTTGTACACCTTTCCTGTCTATAGGTATAGGGAATTCTATAATGGCTGTGATCTTAGCATTAACAGGTGTTATTGTTCCTTGACCAATATTGAACCCTAGATATTTTATCTGGGCTTGCCCAAACTCACACTTGGCTAAATTAACAGTAAAATTATATTCTTCTAACTTTTCAGAAGAGCTTCTAGCCGAGACACGTGCTGTCCCCATTCATCACTTATCACCACTAAGTCGTCCAAGTAGGCTTCTACCCCTTTCCCAATTCATAAGTTATATTGTTCATCAGCCTCTGAAAGGTAGACGCCGCATTACAGAGGCCGAAGGGCATAACTAAATAATTAAACAGACCACCAGGAACAGTAAAAGCCGATATCTCTTGGGTTCGTGGTGACAGAGATTGGTAATAGCCTTCGTAACAGGTCTAGTCGACTCACATACTTAGCCCCAGAGACTTTGTCTATTAAATCGTCTACCTAGGTAGAGGATATCCATCTGGTAAGGTCATGGAGTTTACCTTCCGGTTACAGTGCAGTATTAAAGTATAGTAGAAAAGTGTAGTAGTACAGAACAGACATACAGTACACTATAGACGTACAGTATAGTAGTACAGTATAGTAGTACATTATAGTAGTACAGTTCAGTGGTAAATTATAGTAGTACAGTATATTAGTAGAGTTAAGTAGTAAAGTTCAGTTGAACAGTATAGTAGTACAGTATAGAACTATAGAATAGTAGTACAGTATAGAAGTACAGTATAGGAGTACAGTACAGTCGTACAGTATAGTAGAACAGTATACTAAATCAGTATAGTAGTACAGAATAGCAGTACAGTATAGTAGTACAGTACAGTAGTAAAGTACAGTAGTACAGTATAGTAGTACAGTACAGTAGTACAGTATAGTAGTACAGAATATTAGTACAGTAAAGTACTACAGAATTGTAGTACAGTACCGTAGTACAGAATAGTAGTACAGTATAGTAGTACAGTATAGTAGTACAGAACAGTACAATATTATTGAAGTACAGTACAGTAGTACAGTATAGTAGTACAGTATACTAGTACAATTGTACAGAATAGTAGAACTGTATAGTACATTATAGTAGTACAGAAAAGTAGTACAGTATAGTAGAACAGTATTCTAGTAAGGTACAATAGTACAGAATAGTAGAACTGTATAGTACAGTGTAGTAGTGCAGTATAATAGTACAATATAATAGTAAAGTACAGTAGTACAGTGTAGTAGTACTGTACAGTAGAACAGTATAGTAGTTTAGCAAAGTAGGACAGTACCGTAGTACAGTCTAGTAGTATAGTGCAGTAGCACAGTATAGTAGTACAGTACAGTAGAACAGTAGAGTACTAAAGAATACTAGTACAGTACAGTAGTACAGTACAATAGTACAGTACAATAGTACAGAATAGTACAGTGCAGTAGTAAAGTATAGTAGTACAGTATAATAGTACAGTACACTAGAATAGTACAGTAGCATTGTAAAGTATGAAACAATAGTAGTACAGTAGAGTAGTATAGTGCGGTAGTACAATAAAGTAGTATAGTATAGTAGTACAGTACAATAATACAGTGCAGTAGTACGGTATAGTAGTACAGTAAAGTAGTACAGTATAGTAGTACAGTAAAGTTGTACAGTATAGTAGTACAGTAAAGTTGTACAGTATAGTAGTACAGTAAAGTTGTACAGTACAATATAGTAGAACAGTATAGAAGTACAGTACACTAGTACAGTAGAATAGTACAGTACAGTAGATCAGTAAAGTAGTACAGTACAGTTGAATAGTATTGTAGTTCAGAATAGTAGTATAGTATAGTAGTACAGTACAGTAGAAAAGTGTAGTAGTTCAGTATAGTGGTACAGTACAGTAGTATGGTATAGTAGTGCAGTATATTTGTGTACATAATAGTAGTACAATACAGTAGTACAGTCACTAGTACAGTAGTACAGTATAGTAGTACAGTATAGAAGAACAGTATAATAGAACAGCATAGTAGCACAGTACAGAGGTACAGTATAGTAGAATAGTGCAGTAGTGCAATATAGCAGTACAGTATTGCTGCACAGTATAGTAGTACAGTACACTAGAACAGTACAGTAGTACAGTAGAGTAGTACAGTATAGTAGTCCAGTACAGTAGTACAAAAGAGTAATACAGAACAGTAGTAGAGTAAAATAGAACTGTATAGTAGTACAGTACACTAGTACAGTACAGAAGTACTGTACAGTAGTACATTATAGTAGTGCAGTACAGTAGAACCGTATAGTAGTACAATATAATAGTAGAGTAGTATAGTATAGTAGTAGAGAACAGTAGTATTTGTAGAACAGT